>JAOSBK010000004.1:9867046-9885961 GCA_027568895.1 Erythroxylum shatona
AAAAATTTCCATTTATATAAATATAGAGGCCAAATTATGCATGAACTTGCCGAGATACATTTAAACACTCCTAACCCGTCCCAATTGACCAATTTACTCTTCCCATCGGTGATGGGATGTTACACCAAACTTAGCTATTATCCCCCTAATATGACCTTAAAGCATCAAGTTATGGCCCCACCAATTGATACATTAAAATAAGGTATTTAGAGATGGAATGCAACATTTATCAGATTTTTCTTCGATAAAAGAGTGTTTTTTTCAATCATTAAGTCTTGGGTATTTATAAACTAGAAGCAATATGGGTTAACTGAAATCTTGGTAAACAATGAAGACATTTTAATTCTTTAGATTCACCTCTCTAGCAAAGAAAGTGTTAGAGATAGAACCATGGCATGTTCATAACTAGCTAGTCCTGCTTCAAACCTCGTAGCCTAGATTTAACCTTGAAGAAATTAAGAAATCTAACATCCTAATATGGATGTGCACTTATGGTGTCCCGCTCGAGTACTAGACAACAAATGGATTAAGTCATATAGCTTGCTATATAGGCAAGCATCTTCGTATAGATAGAACTGCAATTTAAACAAGAAGGATAAATTTTGCTAAGTTCTATGTGGTGGTTGAAGCTACGAGAAATTAGCTAGATGAGATTCCAATTCTAAGGTTAAATGCTAACTATTATTTTTATTTAAGATGTTACTAAAATAATGTCAACCTAGAAACCTTCAACCCTAAATCCAAGGAAGATTTGGAAACCAACTGTGAGGGTATTTCATATTGGAAATTTTTAAGAGTTGATGGGAGTTGAAAATGAAATAGAGGAAGAATCACCAATTAAATATCCTTTAAATAAAAATAAATGTACAGTTAGAGTGAACAATGAAAAAAATAAGGCAAGTAATAAGATTGTTGAGGCCTCCACTGTGGTGCATATAACTAAGGTGAATTGTGAGACTAGTTCTCATCTTAAAACTCCTACAAAAAAATAATTAGTTATGAAGATAGCATCATCAAAGAAGAAGAAACGAGTAATCCCTAACATTTGGAACAAAAAGATGAATTTAAATTAGTTAGTAGACGAAAACCTAATCAAAAGAAGAAGAGTTCTTTTTTTATTTAAGACACATGATAGTCATTGCTTGGAATGTTAGAGAATAAGCCTTATCCCATAGGCGTTTTGGAATCTAGAATAATAATAGACAATGGTAACTTCTTAGCCTTTTATCAAATTATTAAATACTAATTAATAATTACGCTTATCACCCAAATGGTAGAATTGTGGTGCTTTTTGATGAAGACAAGATTGAAATTCTCAATTCTCTAGTTACATATTAGATTACCCATTTGAGGGATAAATGCAAAGAGATCTCACTATGGATATTTTTATTATATATGCTTTTAATTATACTTTCCATAAAACTTCACTTTGGATAAAGCTTATAGAGTTACCGCTAGAAATAAATTCCCTTTGACTCTTGATAAGGAACTTCAATTCAATTATAAATTAAAACAAAGTTCAAGGAATAACTCCACCAGATCCTTTTGTGAAGAGATATGGAATTGTATAAATGAAATTCACCAATTTACCTTTTGGAGGAAACTTTTACATATTGATCAATAGACAGAAGAAAAACACTATTTCCTAAGGAAGAATTTGATCTAAGGCTAGTCAATATAGAATGGCTCCAACCCATTCTAAGGCTTTATTCCCCAATTTAAGCTTCTTGTATCACTCCTCTATTATAGTTCTATTTACAAATGTAAGATCTCTAAAATAATACCTTTTGTATTTAATAACTTTTTAGTTGATTTGGTCGGCTTCAATGACACAATTTCATGAGGACTTAGCCTTATATAATAGGTACCAAATAGTTCGTCTACTCAAGGAAGCTAAGCAAGGTAAAGGAGGAGCTAAAAATTACTTACAAGCAAAATGTTTGAAATACTCATAATTTGATTTATATAGAAAAAGGTTCCCTCAATAGAATTATTTCCATCTAAAGTGTAAATTCCTTACTGACTCCTCAAAGTTAATTTCCCAAAAAGGAAATCCCCTACTTCTACTCCCTGGGATCCCCTTCTCCTACTATATCCTCAACCATTCTTATCAAAGAAATCATTTAAGATTAGCTGTCATCTTAGGGAGTAAAGCCCCTTTCCAAACCTATCATAAATTCGGAAATTAAAAGATTCTTGACATCTTAAATCCTTTCAAAATTTACTTAAAACATGGTTTTTAACCAATGATTTAATAAAGGATGTTGTTCCTGAATTTTTTAAAGAAAAGAGATTGTTCAAAAAATAAATAGGACCTTCATTAATCTCATCCTCAAAGAAAAAGAACAAAATATATTGAAGGATTATCATCTGATCTCCTGTTGTAATTCCATATAGAAGGTGATATCCAAGTTAATTGTTGATAGGTTAAAAGCAGTGCTTCAAGCATAAGTAGACCACTCACAAGGAGCTTATTTCCTAGGCAGACAAATAGGGAATAACATCACCCTAATCCAAGAATAATTCAAGAATTATTCCAAAAAGAGGAGTCCAAAAAATATTTTCTTAAAGTTAATTTTCAAAAGGCATATAATGTAGTGGATTGGTCTTTTATCTTAAATAAACGAAAAGTATATGGATTTTCTAAATCTTCATTTCATAAATTTATTAA
The DNA here is from genome assembly GCA_027568895.1 of Erythroxylum shatona. Lineage (NCBI taxonomy): Eukaryota > Viridiplantae > Streptophyta > Magnoliopsida > Malpighiales > Erythroxylaceae > Erythroxylum > Erythroxylum shatona. The sequence continues at coordinate 9,869,718 of JAOSBK010000004.1, forward strand.
TATCTCACAACATTCTCCTTCAACATTTTAGTAAATGGTAAACTAAGCAAAATTAAAGGATCTAGGGGAATTAGGCAAGGAACCTTATCCCCGTAACTATTATAAATAGTGATGGAAGTGCCTAACAAAATTTTCAAAAGAGTGATGGAAAGAAGTGGATCTTTCAAATAGCATTCTAGGTAGAAGAAACTAATAATTCTAAGCTTTAACTTTACTAATGATTTATTTTTATTCTCTAAGCCTAATGAAAATTTTGTACTTTCCCTCATCACTACTTTGAATTTGTTCAACAAGCTATAGGGGTAAGTACTAAAAAAACAAAAAGTGGTATACATTTCTATAAGTGTTCTAATCCTACTATATGACTATCATCCTTTACAAGTCTCAAACATATTCAACTCCCTATAAATTATTTTAGAGTTTTAGTGTCTTCAACCAAGCCTGCTTATGCTAATATTAAACCATAGCTCAATAAAATTCAGAACAGGATTAACATTAAAGCTTCAAAGCATTGTTCTTAGCTAGTGGAGCTTAGTTAATCAACTCTATTATCATCTCTATCAATCTACCCTAGGCATCACATCTAGTATTCCCTTAGGCTATTGTCAAATATATAGACAAAATGTTTAAGAGGTTATTTTGGTTTAGTTATAATAAGAGTAAATTAAAAGCAAAAACCAAATGGTTAGACATTTATTAGCCCAAGAATCAATGGGGGTCTAGATGTTCTTCTAATCAAATTAACCAATATTATGCTTCTAATAAAAAGAAATTGGAGATTACTCAAGGCTAAGTAGGCCTTACGGTTAAAATGAGTATATGTCTATTACATTAAAGAACATAATTTATAAAACTTCAGGCTTCCTCACAATTCTTCCTTAATCTTGAATTTCCTAGTCAAAACAGGAGACAAAATTAAGATGGAATGTATCAATGTATTTGAAGATGGAAATAAGATTTCTTTTAGGTTTGATAACTTGACCTCTGGACCTTTACAATACTGTAATGATCTAATTCCTCTAAAATCCTTAATTTAAATGAATGCTATAATAGCTTAGGCCTTTTCAATATTAAGAAATTATATAAGTTCCATCCCTAAGTCAAAAATTGCATCCTTTCTATTTAACTTTATGCTATAAGAGGATGGCATGAATAAACTCATTAGGAGACTAACAACATCAAGTGAACTCAACAATGTCAAGTTGTTTAGTGAGATCAATCCAAATGTGACCTGGTATAACTTACTCCCTTGAGCTTTTACACTTTATGACTAGTAGTCAAAGACAAGCTTCACACAATGGATAGGTTAGAAAGATACCTACATATTCCTAATTAGTCTATCCTCTATAAAACATCACTGAACCTTAATCAACTATTTTGTAATGAGACTTCACTAGAACAACTTAGAAGGAAATACTGAACCTATGTAATCTTGCTAATGCTACCTTCATTGGATATGATATAGTAAAATGGAGTTTGAAACCTAACCACATATATGAAAGAAATGGATATATCATATGTCATTGTCATATTTGGTAACCTCCATATTGGATGAAAGAAACAAAAGGATCTTCTTTAACTAAAGCCTAAGTAATTAAGTATTCTTTAACATGTTGAGCAATAGGATCTGATGCCATATTTGCTTGTTTAAGGAAAAGCGTAAATTTGACTCTATTATCCACTCTAAATGGAACATTCCCTAAGATAATATCTTAATGATTTCTGAGTAAATTGAGCTTTGAAAATTTCATGCTTTGTAACATTGGTTTTGTTATCTTAAGGTTCAAGTTGAAACTTAGTTAATTGTTAATAACTCTTTTATATATTTTGATCCTTTTAAAGCTTAATACATATTTTTATTCTTAAAAAAATTCAAACTATAAGATTTAGAATTACTTCAGAATTCATTTAAGGAAATCCTAAATCTTAATAATTTCTTAATATTTAATGTTTAAATTAGCTTTAAGAACTACATTTTCTTATCCAATTTATTTTTGTATCATTTAACAAGGCGAGTTATTTAAATAATACTAGATCCATAGTAAATGGATACTTGAATCTCCTCCTTATGAGAATGATAATTGATTCATCACTAAAATATTTGTTAAGATATTATATATTAGACTAGGTGAGATTCTAACTCATGGTTTTGATAATAACAAAGTATGTTACTATTAATAAATTTTCTTTTAGTAATATTAGTAACTCTAGATAATAAAATCAAGCAATATATGAAAGATTAAGTCTAATAGAGGAAAAATAACCACATTGTCAATTGGAAAAATTAAGGAATCAAGGGATGAACAAAATGAACAAAGTAGAGTACATATGCAATTAAAAAGAGCTTTAAGATAATTCATGCCAAGTGGACTAAGAATAAGAAAGAATAAAGTCTTTGCATGTGTAACAATCATTGTAGTCTTTCTTATAAACCTTATCTTGGTTATTTCGATGAATTAAAGGTTCAATTATTACATGATGATTTATAATTAGGCATACTACGTAAATCAAGGGTATAATACATAAATCCTTTTATACAAGAGAAAAATTATTTTGAAATTTAAAGAAAATCTATTGTTCTTCAAACAAGCTTTAGAAAATGTTTAAAATAGTTTTGAATCAAGTTTTATCAAAATGATTTTCCAAAAAAATCAAAATAGGATCCTTTCATAATTTTTAAAAGCTTGAAGTGCTTAATATTAATGTTTTAAAGTGTTTTTGAAAGTTAGTTTCTATAGTTAATTAACCTATCAAAGTTTAAAAAGATACATATTAGGAGTTTTACAATTGATTATATCATTGACTAATTAATGAGCTATCTGATTTTATCTAGCTAGTTGATACGTCAATTTAAGAATGTCTAGCTAGATGAAGACTAGTCATTATGAAAGATAGTCAGTGTTATGGCTAGTTTGTGTGTCTAAAAATTATTTAAGTTGGTTTTAGATATAAATATGTTGTAATCTAGTTGTAAATTAAACCTTTCACTTAGTAGAGAGTTATTAAGAGTCCTGATAAAAATATTAAGCCCTAGTTCATTAATGTGAACATGAAAAAGAGGTTTTAAGTTGTATATTATTATGCAATTGTTAAAATTGTTAGAATTTATTAGGACACATATTTTGAGGGTTCTTCTTGATCTTGAACAAAAGTTGTCAAAGGTTCCTCTTCACCTATGAAAAAACAAAAATGATTACAAGAGTTCCTTTGTACCCATGGAAAACAATAGGTTGTGTAAAGGTTCCCTTTTCACCAATTGAAGAAAGAAAATAATGAATTATTAAGTAGAGCTTAAGAGTGAACATAGACTAAAGGTTTTTTGGTCCACCCATTATTAATCAATTTTTTCTCTTTTCCCTGCACTCAAATTACTATTATGACCTTTCTGTAATTGTCATATATAAATTTTTCATAATCATTATTAGTTTTCAAATAAACCAAAAAAAGTGAAAAAAAAAACATAATTCGTTATCTTACGATTCATCTAAGGACCAACGTTATATATACTCATAAGAATTTCATGATAATTGGATAGATCGAGTTTTAGATTTAAAGTTCAATCTAATTAAAAAGAGTTTTTATAGTAAAGATGAGGTTGTTTTTGGTTTGGGATGAATCTTTATAGTGAAATTCAACAAATGTTTAAAAAGTTATTGTAAGAGGGAAAGGACTTAGTGAGAGTATAAGAAAAATATATTAACTTAAGTTTATGATATTATTCCTTGATATGCATGAAATATACATATTTTTCTTAAGTATTTTTCTTAATTTTAATGTTAAATTACTTTATTTTATTTAGCTTTTCACATATTTTCAAGTAATTGGGCAAATTGGAATTTGGGATGATATTATGCAAGAATTAAAAATCATTCTAAGAGGAAAAAAATGAAGAAATTCACAATTCTTATACAAATATGATCTACACTATGCCTATATGTAAACCCATGTTATAAAAGGATCAAGTGTAATAGGGAATGTTTTAAAAACCGGACCGGACATCGAACTGGTCAAAGAAAAGGTTTAAGATTTAGAAGTTCAACCGGTAGTGAAGCGCTATAAAATCGGTATATAATAAATAAGAAATAAAACTTATAAGAGTAAGTAAAAATAAAATATTTTTTGAAATAAAAATACACCAATGCCTATTTTATATAATGACTTAACAATAAATAAATATGAGTGTAATATAAATATTAAAATAATAATAATAATTAAAATTGTATTTCTGAAGAAGACTATATCTCATCATCGTCAAAAGCTTTAAATTCTAACGTTATTTAAAGATTCATAAACTACGCTTTCATCTAAAGTATTTGCATCAACTTCTTCTACTGCATAAAAATAAATTACAAATTAGTAATGCATGAAATTATTCTTAATTGTAAACTTGTAATACAGTATAATTTTAACTTAAATATGATCAAAATAAGATATGAACTAACCATCAGTAGATGTTTTTAATTCATTCGTTGAGACAAATGCATTTTCTTCATAAATCGTCTTTTCAAATTCATTATAATCAAGATCAAGCGATGGTTCTTCTTCTTTGATTCAAAAATTAGTATGTTTAATATAATTAATATCAACTGGATCCTATGTTCTCTTCTTACTAAACAATCTGAATACATAATAGAGAAATTATAAAATCAATAATAAAAAAATTATTGAAATAAAAACAAAACTATAAAATAGTAAAATACATATTCTTCATTATCAGATTATAAGTAACGTAAACAAGGTCATTAATTCTTTGATATTCTAAACGATTTCGTCTCTTTGTATGAATACATTCAAAAACACTCCAATTACGTTCACAACTTAATGCAGAAGCTGTTTGACTGAGTAATCTAATAACGAGTTTTCTTAATGTTGGAGCACTATTATTTTATAATCTCCACCACTCTTCTGTATTTTAAATTGATAGCTATAATAAAATATATATTATTAATAAGTAAATAATGAATTAAAAGTATAAAACTTACCTGACTGCATTTTTTTCAACATAAGTTCTCTCTTTGTTGATGTCTAGCAAAACTCACTAAACCTTCACGATATAATTTAATTTCATTTATCACTTGTGATTGCTCTTCAATAGAGAAAATAACTTTGCATTCAATCACGTCAAACAAACTATCCATAATATTAATTGTATGTTCTTCTCCATTATATAAGCAATAATGATTGAGAATATAAGCTGCTAAGTGGATCCTTTGAGTAAGATGCTTATCCCATTGTCGATCAATAATATCTATATAAGGCTTGTCCTTCCCTTTAAAAACATTTATAATTATATATATATATACTTTTCATTTGAATCAACAATCCTCAACAGCCTTGTAAGCGAAGCCACAATTTTCACAATGATCAAGCAAGCATCCCAAAATTTATAATAATAGCACAATCTTTTTTTCCCTTTTTCTAATAATTTATGACTTGAAAATTGTTTACTTGCCACTAAATTTTGAAGTAGTTGCTTATGTTCATAAACACTTTTCAAAGTAATAAATGTAGTTGCAAACCTGGTAGCAACGAGACAAATGATCCCAACTCAATCTTCTTGTTTTTTTAATTAAGACAAAAATGTGACATGATTATACACAAAAATTGTGATCTTAGATGTGCGTGAAGTAAGACTAGAAGTATGACCCATATCACCAATATCTTTTAAAATAAGATTAATACAATGAACAGCGCATGGAGGCTAATAAATATGCCCATACTTTAATTTTAATATGTACCCAGCTGATATATAACTAGCTACATTATCTGTAACAAAATCCACAACATTCTTTGGTCCAACCCACTCGCCAATTTCAGAGAATAATTCAGATAAAGCATTAGCACATTTTACCACGTGAAACGCATCAACAGACTTGATAAAAGTTGTTCCAATATTACAATAAACCAACAAATTATTCAAGGTTCTTTGTCTTTGATTAGTCCTATCGTCTGCCATAATAATGCATCCTGTTAATTCCTAACTAGATTTATATGTATCCACAATTAACTGACATCTCCTTTTTAAATCTTGAAGCAAAGGCACACGCAACTCATAATAAGATGGTATCTTAAATCCTGAACCTATTACTGTTGTAGCATCAATTGCTTCTTGAACATATGGTGAATTTAAAGCATCTAAAGGAATATATGAATGATAGAACCATCTAGCCCATGCTCTTACAGTAGGATAGCTCTAGCTATTAGCACAGTAAACTCTCAAGTAAGCTTTGAAAACGGTTGTTGCGTGCGCGTATGTTCAGTTCATGTAATGTAACGTTGTAGCTTTTCACTCTTCGACTTCGACTCTTATTTATAGCCTTCGTCTTCGACTGCTTCTTGATTCTTGTTTCTTGAATCTTGCTTCTTGAATCTTAAAAGAAGCGGTTATTCAGTTGAGTTCTGTAACTAACTCAAACTGATTCTTGATTCTGACATGGTTGGCTTTCATCTGCTTTCCATCGTCTGTTTTTTGCTTCCGTCTGCTTTTGCTTCCGTTTGTTTTTCAACATTCGTCTGCTTTTGCTTCCGTCTATTTTTCAACATTCGTCTGCTTTTGCTTCCGTCTGTTTTTCAACATTCGTCTGCTTTTGTTTCATTCGTCTGTTTTTCTCCATTCGTCTGTTTTTCTCCATTCGTCTGTTTTTCTACATTAGTCTGTTTTTTCTCATGATTATTTGTTTTTCATCAAAATCATATAAGTAAAGTCTTTTTTTTATAAACGGTAAATATTTATCAAAAGAAATGGGTATGTACACATGCTCAGGGGCATACCCCAGTCAACAAAATCGCAAATAAGCTAACTATGGGGACAAAATGCTATCTAGTGAGCCCAAACAAAAGGGAATCCACCACATCAAAAACCCAGTCCAAAGATTACAATTAACAGCCCAAAAAGTGATGCCCCCTAAAGAGGAAAGTCAATATCTAAATGACCCATACAAGCAGCCCAGAGGAGGCGCTGCTGAGGAAGTCCAGCGAGGCTAATATAAGGCCACATGACACCGTATTAGTCATAAGAGAAAGAGCAGGAGCAGGTGGACAAAACGCCGGTTCCCAGGCAGGAAACGCCACCGTACAGCAAAGACAACATAAGGCAGCAATAACACAAGAGCAAAGGACCCCAAAATGGTAATCGTTCCATCACCACTGGTTCCAAGAGCATTCATACTCATAAAAGTGTGAATGCCAGAAGAACCAAGGGAATACATGCCCTGTACAGAGGAATCCAGTACCAACAACTACCGCAGAAATCCACCACCCTCATTCTCAGCATCCAGAGAACACACTACCAACCAGAGAGACTATCGCTAACATCACCAGCATTCCCAGTACGACACCGTTGCAACACCCCAAATTTAGCAGTATGTTGGAGGGAATGAAGTCCCCAGCGCTCTCAGAAAGTTGTCACCAGTGCCCACAAATCTCCATCTAGGTATTTAGGGTTGTGTATCAGCACTCGAACCACCCGCGAGAGTAGTCAAGAACGTCCAAACAGCCCCAAAGACCGAAATCTTGTCCCTAGAAACAAACTACGGGGGATCAAAAGAGGCCACACCTCGCAGAAATATCCTCACCCCACACCTCCGCAGAGAGGATTAGGATCCTATACGAGAAAAGAGCAACCCCATCTAAATAGAAGCACCCATAATAAACGACATCGTAGACTCACTCCAAAAGACAAGCGGTTTGAAAAAAGACCAAACCCCAAGATTAACTCCAATTAAACACCAAGTAAAGTCATTTTGACTTAACAAGTGGGTGATGTTGGAATAATTTGAGAAATTTAGAATGAATCCCACTTCTCCTATTAATCTTAATTTTAGGTATATCCTATCATAAGTCAACTTCTCCAATTAATTTTGAATACTTATCCTAAATAAAAAATTATAAAAATGGGTGACATATAATTTTAATAAAAATATTTTTAATATAAATCATAAAAATTTTCGAAGATGTTAACTTTCTCTAAAATATTTCGAGAGAAAAAGAAAACATATTATTGAAGAAAGATTCAAGAAATCTTTCTAAAGAGAAAGAAAAATTATTATCAATTTAAATGTAAACTACTTTTAATCCGTTAAAATATATCTTAATAAACACTTATATGATTATTAATACTTACAAATAAATTATCAAGATTATCTGTCACAACCTAACTTTGGATCATGACCGACACTAAAGGAACAATAAACTTAAGGTTTACTAGACCCTTAGCAAGCCTAAAAGGCCACAAATCCCTATATTCATAATAAAGATGAGATTTCAAATGATCAAACAAATGCTGCTAATAATCAAATAGTTTTAACAATATACAACACTCAATGTGCTACAGTATTAAGATAGTTAATATAACGAAAATCCAATATATACAAGGCTATTGCAACTTTAGAATCAAAGGTCACCAACAATATACATCGAATCACCAGAAAGGAAAAAGACCAACAAAGTACCCTGTTTAGAGAGATCTAAAAAGAAGATTCTGAAAAAAAAAGTTGAGGGGAGTCAGACCTCGCTAAATGAATTAATACTATAGTTATGTTATGCTCTCCTAAGGATTTTATATGCATATATCACCAACAAACAGACATGGAATCACCAGAGAGAAAAAAGACTAACAACGTACCCTATTAAAAGAGATCTAAAAAGAAGATTCTGAAAAAAAATAGTTTAGGGGAGTCAAACCTCGCTGAGTGAATTAATACTAAGGTTATGTTATGCTCTCCTAAGGATTTCAAATTGAGTGAATTAATACTATGGTTATGTTATTCTCTCCTAAGGATTTCAATGCATGCATTTCCCATAACAATATCATGTCACATAATTATCACAATCATAAATATTAGTGGAAGACTGATGAACGACCCTATGACAGACCCCTTACCCATAAACTATAGCCACAGGGGCTCTCTTATTCCACAGGGATCACTTGGTCCAATATAGTGGATTGTCATCTGAGAGTCACACTCAACTAAACCATTATAACCTCACTACGACATGATTTCCATTCGAGAGCAAGCTTGATCGAACCTCCACAATCATGTTACCTCTCATCTACCATATATTGATTCTGAACTACCCTAACCGCGCCATATCTAAATTAATAGACCTAATACTAACCCAAATCTATACCAGACTAATGACTCATTATGCACACAACCTAGTGACACCCACCAGGTAACTCAATCCTCTACATTATCTCATAACAAGACAAGCACAACATTGCACAACAAAAATATATGTACATGTGTCAATCCATATGTATGAATGTCTTGTGTGCATATGAAAATGATGGCGATTTCCATGATGAATATGAAATTCTAATGCATTTTTATAACCATGAATATTAACTCACTGGTAGAATGTGCTTTTTCGTGTCGAACCTAGTGTCTTGAAGTGGAGGGTTCAGCTCCTGATTGATCTATCGAAAGAAAAGTCAGAATGATCATTAGGATTTAAAACCTAAACCAATTTTAGACACTCTAGGAATAAGATCATGATTCAATATTAAAGAGCTCTGTCACATTTTACGAGGAACCTACTACAAATTTGGACATAGTTTTTCTTTTGAAATGAGCATCCCCTTTTGAAAGAAAGGTAATTCCTGCAACGAAAAGACATTTCTATGACCACCCGTAATCATAGCTCAATTTGAGCCTCCAAACTACATGTCCATGCCTAATTGAGTCCACATTTATATCACAAAAATTCATAATAAATCCAATCATAATTCATGTATACTAATTTCTGACCTATACACTCTCATTTATACTCAATATATCAAGATATTCTCAATTCTAATCAAGAGAAACTCAATTTAATCAATTTCATGCATTTTTATAAATAGAGATGTCAAAACCAGTCTGGCTCATTGGGCCCGGTTTGATTTTGGCTAGTGTTGTCCAAGCCATGGGTCAGCCCCCCAGCCCACCCGTCGTTTTCTTATATTGTATTAGTTATATATATATATATATATATATAAAGGAAACAATAAAGTAAAATAAGTTAACAAAAATGTGTATATATTAGTTTTCCTTTAGGAAGCTTATAAGTATGCCTTCTAAAGATGGTTTTACACCTAAAAAAGAGAAGGAAAATGTGATCTTTCTTTCTTAGGCAATGAAATAATAATTTAAGAAGATCAAGGTAACGGATAATGATGTGAGAGAGTATAAAAGTCATGAAAAGAAAAAAAGTGAGACGAAGAGTTCTAAAGGATAGGGTTCAAATAGAAAAAAGGGAGAAAAAAAGTTTCAATAGAAGAGGAGTGAGTATCATAAGAAATAAAAACAAGCAAGTGACCTTATATACAAAGGGAAGAAATATTAAGAGTGCTTGCAATGCTAATGAATTTAACTTTGATTGTTTGAAATTTGTTTACTACATGAGAATGAAAAATGCTATCTAAAGGTTAATAAATGGAGTAGGTGTTTATATTGTATGCCCGACGATTGATTTTGGATACATATGAAATAAAAAAAGAAAGGTCCTTAATTTAAAGGAGCTTCAAGTGTTTGCTTAAAGGAGATAATCCAATTCAATTCATTAAAAGAATCACTGAGAACACTTATAAGCTAAACCTTCTTTGTGATGATTTAAGGCTAAAACCTTTTGAGGAGAGAGAAAATGATGCAATGATAATAAGTACTTAGATTCTTGATCACATTAATAGGTTACGAATAATGAAGATAAGAAAAATAAGTTGAAAATGGAAAATGAAAAATGAAAAAGAGCATAGCATTATGATTTATGAAACTACACCCTCTCCTCTTTCCTTTAGATTATTCCTACTAGTTTTTCCTTTTTAATGCCTCTTTCTCTTTTCTCATTAAAAAAAAGAGGCATCTTGGTAGTAAATAACGAGGCATCAATTTTTCATTGAAAATGAAAAAAAACTATATAAGATTTTCCTTTTTTAATGGATTCCTTTGATGCAATTCAAAGTTGTTACTTTCAAACAAAAAAGGACAAGAAAAGGAAATGCAAAAGTAAGGATGAAAATGTACAATAGTAATAAAGTAAGGAGATGCAATCAATACTAGGTAGATCACGAACGTAAGAACGCATCATAGTTAGATAAAGTTCCTAATCACATTCATCATCTTTCTTGTGCTAATAATCAAATCACATATGTTTAAAAACCAATTCAATTAACATCATACATCAATTTGTCCTCAAAACTCAAAATAAATCATTTATCAAGTAATCACACTATACCGAAATAATAAACAACGAACCATCTGACAACTCAATCCACAATAATAAAACCAACAAACATAAAACTATTTTACAAAAAAATTAAGTAGAAAAAATAAACCCATGAGCAAAACATGGATGACCAACCTTGACAGATGGTAAACCTAAGACTATGGAAGAAATTGGTAGAAGAACAACCTCAGAGATGGAGATAGAAAAGACAAAAATAAAAAAGAGGAAGAAGATGAAGACCAAAACGAAAGGGGAGGGGGGCTTTGGTATTGTTGACTAAATTGGAAGGAAAATTAAACGATGACATTTCCTTCTAATTTAAATGACAATACCAACTTTTTTTGAATGTACCTAAAGAATGGGTTTTTGTATGGAAATTATCAATGAAAAAAAATTCTTGTAGGGAAATTCCTTATAGAATTGTGTTTTTATAGGTAAATTTCAATTTCGTAGGAATTTCCCTATAGAAACATCATCCCGTAGTATTTTACCTACGAAAATTTAATTCCAATGGGAAATTACCTACGGAAACATATTTTCATAGGGAAATTATGGAATCCCCTTTCCGTACGCTATTTTTATTTTTTCTGTCAGCAAATTTCGTGCGCTATTTTTACTGGGAACCATTAGTGTTTATTTTTACGATGACATTTACTATTCCTTTGACAAAGTTTGGCGATAATGATATATGTTTTCTGTAGCAAAATACCTTTTTCTGACAAATTTACCTATGGAAAGTAATTTGCGTTGCTAATTTACTATGAATTTTTTTCATAAGAATTTTTCTATCATTAATTTGCAATCTTCTTGTAGTGATTTAATAAATATGTTTTAAAAAACTCATTTTCATTAAAAATTTGTGTTAATAAAAAAATGTTACATTCTCATATATAATTTTTTGGGTCACTCTCTTTAAAATGATTTAGTTTAAAGTTATTCATTTCAAAATTTTATATATACATTTTAAAAAAGAAACTCATTTTCATTAAACATTTATGTTAGTTAAACAAATGTTGTATTCTCATATATAATCTTTTGGTTCATTCTCTCTAAAAAATAATTTTAATTTATTCATTTTAAATTTTAATATATTCAATTTTTAAAAATATAAAGTAGGTTGGACTCGAGCTGAGGCTTGAAATGCCTGAGCCTGGCTTCGTTTACTGTCAACCCTAATATAATGATATTAGTTATTCATCATTAATAATTTATTATATTAATGACATTTGAAAACTATTTTCAAAGTGTTATTCCACCTCAGATAAGGATTTTTTGAATCAATAGAGAGCAACCTAACATTCTATTTAGTCACTTTAGGGTGATGAATCATATATTGATCACTTAATTAATTTCATATAATTTTTATTATATCTAATGATTATCGATTGAGCCACTCTTAACTATGATAGATTATAAGTAATATCAAAGCATAACACTCTCTATATAAGATACTTTGAATATCTTAAGTCAATAGATAACTTATATAACCATTACAATAATTTCCATAAATCGAGTTAATTTAGTCAAGTTTTTCTTTAACAAGTGTACAAATGTTTGTATAAGTATTTTTCATAATTTACTTTATAAGATTGATTACTTCTTTTATAAGGAAAATATAACATTTATTAGTTTTATTACACACTATTAATCATGGATATGGATACCGTACCGTTCCGACCGATACCAGCCGAAAGGTATCGTACCGATCGATAACCAGAACGATACATGTAACCATCGATACCAGTCAAAAATACCGACCGATATCGATAGTTTTCGGTCGATACCGGCCGGTATCTGCAGTTCCGGTCGATACCGGCCAGTATCATAAAAATTAAAAAACCTAAGGAACTAAATGCAAAATTGAAAAATTTTTACCTTAAAAATCCCTAACCCCCGACTTTCACCTTCATCGCGACTCCTCCTCTCCGTCTTCTCTCATCTGTCATCTCTATGCCCTGTCGCCTCCTCCTCCTCCTCGTCGCCTCTGCTCTTCTCACCGTTGCTGTCTTCTCCTCTACGCTCGCCTCCTTAGCTCTTCGGCTCTTCAAGGTCTTCTTCCTCCCTTGACCGTTCTCCCTTCGGTCGAAGCTTCGTCGTTCCTCCACGTCCACGCAGACCCAACGCCACCACGTTCTCCATCTCCGCTCCTCGCCGCAGCACTGCGCCACCGCAGGGAAGCCACCAGAGACGGGTCGACCCTCTAACTTGTGACAAAACTCGAAGACCCGCCAAGACCTGAAATTGGTTTTATGAAATTTTTTCTAATTTCTGAAAATTTCATGCTTAATATAATTTTTTGTTGTGTTGGATACTTGGATTGGATAGTTAATTGTGAATTTCTGATGGATTTGGTTTGATCGGTGTTGAACTGTTAGAGACTTGGATGGAGTTTTTTCTTGTGTTGTTGGCTTGTTGTGTGATGTGGGTTTGGAATTTTGGTTGGATTGATGGATGATGCACGGTGTTGATGCACTGTGTATGAAATTATTTGGTTGGAGACTAGAGTTGAAAATGTGATCTGAAATTTTGAATATGAATTGAATTGGTTGTGTTTTGTTGTGTATCAGTGTATTTGAATTCTGAAATCTAAAGTAAATGTCATTTGCATTGTTTTGGTTCATGGATGTTTGGTTTGCTATTTAGTTTGATTATATGAAGTTGCAAATTATAAATTAAGGGCATAAATTTATAACATAATGAAACATGTTTACCTTGAAAGTTGAGCAGAAAAATTGTAATTTAAGGCACAAAATTAGAATATAATGAAAAATCCTTTTTAAATCAACAAATATAGAAATTGAACTTGCATTGGTTCGGTACTTCGATTGGCAATACAAAAGAGCTATTGTTAAGAGTTAAGATCCTTAGAATTAAATTGAAAATTTTGTAACTCTTAATTTGAAAATTATGATACTATAAATAACATATATAATTTTTGTACTCTCACATGATTTTATCAAATTAAATATTGGTTTTATAATAAAATGAAATTGTTGATGATGTATGTTTTGTAATTATACATGAACAATTTTTATGAAATTGTTGATGTATGTTTTATGATGGTTGGAAATTAGAAATTGTTAGAAATTGATAAAAATGGAAATGGTTGATGTATGTTTTGTGATTGTGGAAAATTGGAACTTGTCGGAAATGGAATTTGTTGATGTATGTTTTGTGATTGTTAGAAATTGGAAATTGTTAGAAATTGATAAAAATAGAAATCATTGATGTATGTTTTGTGATTGTGTGAAATTGAAAATTATTGATGTTATTTTGTGATTGTTGGAAATTGAAAATTGTTAGAAATTGATAAATTGGAAGTTGTTAATGTATGCTTTGTGATTGAGTGAAATTGGAAATTGATAAAAATGAAAATTGTTGATGTATTATTTGTGATAGTTAGAAATTAGAAATTGCTAGAAATTGATAAAATGGAAATTGTTGATATATGTTTTGTGATTGTTGTAAATTGAAAATTGTTACAAATTGATAAAAATGGAAGTTGTTAATGTATGTTTTGTGATTGTGTGGAATTGAAAATTGTTGAAAATTGATAAAAATAAAAATTGTTGATGTATTGTTTGTGATAGTTGGAAATTAGAAATTGTTAGAAATTGATAAAAATGGAAATTGTAGATGTATGTTTTGTGATTGTGAGAAATTGGAAATTGATAAAAATGGAAATTGTTGATGTATGTTTTGTAATTGTTGGAAATTAGAAATTGTTAGAAATTGATAAAAATGGAAGTTGTTAATGTATGTTTTGTGATTGTGTGAAATTAGAAATTGTTGAAAATTGATAAAAATGGAAATTGTTGATGTATGTTTGTGATAGTTAGAAATTAGAAATTGTTAGAAATTGATAAAAATGGAAATTGTAGATGTATGTTTTGTGATTGTGAAAAATTGGAACTTGTTGGAAATAGAATTTGTTGATGTATGTTTTGTGATTGTTGGAAATTAGAAATTGTTAGAAATGGATAAAAATGGAAGTTGATAATGTATGTTTTGTAATTGTATGGAATTGGAAATTGATAAAAATGGAAGTTGTTAATGTATGTTTTGTGATTGTGTGAAATTGGAAATTGCTGGAAATTGATAAAAATGGAAATTGTTGATGTATGTTTGTGATAATTGGAAATTAGAAATTGTTAGAAATTGATAAAAATGGAAATTGTAGATGTATGTTTTGTGATTGTGGGAAATTGAAACTTGTTGGAAAAGGAATTTGTTGATGTATGTTTTGTGATTGTTGAAAATTCAAAATTGTTAGAAATGGATAAAAATGGAAGTTGTTAATGTATGTTTTGTGATTGTGTGGAATTGGAAATTGATAAAAATGGAAGTTGTTAATGTATGTTTTGTGATTGTATGAAATTGGAAATT
Source organism: Erythroxylum shatona (assembly GCA_027568895.1). Lineage (NCBI taxonomy): Eukaryota > Viridiplantae > Streptophyta > Magnoliopsida > Malpighiales > Erythroxylaceae > Erythroxylum > Erythroxylum shatona. Next base: position 9,885,309 of record JAOSBK010000004.1, read on the forward strand.
ATTGGAAATTGATAAAAATGGAAATTGTTGATATATGTTTGTGATAGTTGGAAATTATAAGTTATTAGAAATTGATAAAAATGAAAATTGTAGATGTATGCTTTGTGATTGTGGAAAATTGGAACTTGTTGGAAATGAAATTTGTTGATATATGTTTTGTGATTGTTGAAAATTGGAAATTGTTAGAAATGGATAAAAATGGAAGTTGTTAATGTATGTTTTATGATTGTGTGGAATTAGAAATTGATAAAAATGGAAATTATTGATGTATGTTTTGTGATTGTTGGAAATTAGAAATTGTTATAAATTGGTTAAAATGAAAGTTGTTAATGTATGTTTTGTGATTATATGAAATTGGAAATTGTTAGAAATTGATAAAAATGGAAGTTGTTTATGTATGTTTTGTGATTATTAGAATTGGAAATTGTTGGTTATTATTGGAATGGAAATGAAATTATGAATGTTTTGTGATTGTTGGAATTGGAAATAGTTAGGAATGAAAAAACAATAATGAATGTTTTGTGATTGTTTTCTAATTGTTGAAATTGCAAATTGTTGGAGTATGTTTTGTGTTATTTATTATATATGTTGAATGTTTTGAATTGTTAGCTTTTGACTTATACAGAATGAGTTATATTATATAAGATGGATAT
>JAOSBK010000004.1:9886061-9896679 GCA_027568895.1 Erythroxylum shatona
ATTATTAAGATTTTTGAAAGCATGGTTGATGTAAACAGTAAACTAGTAAAGTATACAGTACAACTGTACAATATACCAATATGGACTATTTTGTAATTTTTAAAAATTTTAGGGACTATTTCATAAATTTAAAAAATTACCCGAAACGATACCCGTTATCGGTACAGTTTCATTCTAAAACCTAATCCGGTATCAAGCCAAGTACGGTATTCATAATTTTGTTATTAATATCTAATTTTAATACAACAATGATTAAGAACAATATATAAATATAATATGAATATCATAAATATTATAATTTTATTTACATATATATTGAACTTATATATTAGTTAATTAAACTAATATACATAAGATAAAACAATATTTGTAAATAATTATATCACAAAAATTACATGTAACTAGTTGACTATAAAATATAAACCAATAAAATGTTCATACAAGTTTTTGACGACCCACAACTTACTGAAAGGTTGATGATGTCACGAAGGAGAAATGTCTCTTTATCTCCTTATTCTATTACAATTCCATCAACAACCGCAATTTCGGAAGCTGCGGCTAGGTGCTCTCAATGACACAAGATAAACACTTGCATGTTCTTTCCCTTCTTCTCGTTTTTGTTCTTTGATTCTCATCATTATTCTTGTCTTTGAGTTTGGTCTACTTTGTCACCTAGCAGATTTTAGCCGTCCTGAAAAGTGCCAACAATAAATATTTCCAACTGCAGCAAACAGAATTCAGGGGGGGTGTTTGTGCTGGCACCAAATCCCCTTGCTCCCTTCCCTTGGTCCTATTCTGACTCCTTTTTATCTGAATCATCTATTTATGTGGATCCATATAAATGGATGATTCAAATTAGAGGGGGCCAGAATAGAGCTAGAGGAAGGGGGACAGAGGATCCTCCTCCGTTTGTGCTACATTGATGTCCTTGCATGTTGTCATTCACGAGAAAGCTTGATTTTGACGTCCTAATGTGTCCCGATTACAGCTACCCTATCGTTCACGGTAATTTCGAAATAGCAACAATATTCAATTAGTATCAAGATTTTGAATTTTATTTCGTACCAACTGCTATCGTACTAGTCAAAAAAAGAAACAAAATATAGGTACTTATTTATTAAGTGTAAATATTGGTTATTATCTGCCTATTTTATGTAATAATAATTAATTTTATAAATTAAATTAAATTATATACTTCACTACACTACAATTTTAAATTGGAAGTACTCTTACTTCACTACAATTTCGCATCAAATGTCCAAGCCAAGTTGTGACAAAAAGATAAGGAAAAGGTCTATTGAAGGGTCATGTATAGTTCTTAGGTTTCATCCACATAAACTCTTCCAAGATTTCAAGATTTTGATTTTTAAAAATTTTAAGAGTTTGATTTTTAAATAATTACTTAAATTGATCTAATCGTTTAACTTCAAATTTTGTGACATGATTAATTTAGAGTACATAATAAAATTTTCACAATTACACAAAAAAAATAAAAAAAGAAAAAGATGAAACAAGGAGCATGATGGCTCACTCAATGCGCATTTTATTCCACTCCCAGCGTCCAGAGTTGAGCGTAGGCAATTTCCGCCTGACGACGAAGGCATTTTATTCCATTCCCGGATTGGGAATTTCCGCCGTGACGACAACGTCGTATTGTCCTTCATCATCGAACAGGATAGCAAAGTGCCATAATATTGCAATTTGGATGCACTGTGTACGTTATTTATTTGACCTCCCGAAAAACACTCTTACATTGGTTCCTCCATCGCCGGAGAGAATTCATCAGCCAGCCACTCGACAACTGTCACGACAAAGGTCTACCCAAAATGGTAAGAATCATTTTAATAATGTGATCAAGTATCTGGTTATTTAGTTGTTATTATTTTATTTTTTGTTTTAATTATTTATTTAAATTTTGGTTTTTCTGATGTTCTATTTAAACTAAAAAAAGCTGTTTGTTTTTTTCATTTTTATTATTTGATTTGATTTTTTATTTTTATAACTTATGATAAAAATTAGTTTTAATTTTCTACTTTCATTTTTTATTAAAATATGATATTGTTATTAACTAAACAAATGCTATTTAATTATTGAAGTAACTATTAATAATTAAAATAAAATAAAATAAAATAAAAGATTATCTTATTCTTATTTTAATAATTAATTTAAGCTTTTAGATTTAAATTAAAAATTATTTTAAAGATAAAGATTGTTTCATATATACTTGGTAATTATTTAATTTAGTATAAATTAAAATAAAAAGGACACCCGTTTAAATTTTTAGATAATTTTTTTAAATAAATATTTATGTTTAAAATCTAATGTTTAATTTGGATAATAGTTTGATTTTAATATTATAATATATTATGATAAGTAAATATGAGTTTAAAAATTAAAATTTACGAATTATTACTTGTTGGTAATTATTTATAATAACATATGGTGAATATTGTTAACATTTATAAATAAATATTATATTAGAGAATAAGATAAAACTAATTACTTAATTATTTTATAAAATTATTTATAATCAATTTCTAATAATAATAATAATAATAATATAATAATAATAATAATAATAATAATAATAATAATAATAATAATAATAATAATAATAATAATAATAATAATAATAATATTATTATTATTATTATTATTATTATTATTATTATTATTATTTCTCATTACCAACAAATGGAAAATCCTAATCCTATTATACCCATTTGATCTTTGTGACCAATCCAACGGTCAATGCGATAGTAAAACAAATTCCACGAAGTAGGTTCCTTAGGCGGACTAGAGCAACTGTCACGTAACGTCCGTTTGGTTTCATCCTCTGTTCTCAGTGTTTCCACCCTTTCTCTATTGATGTCTAATACTGAAAGTCCGAAGTCAGCGTTTACTTGCTTCACCGGTAGCGGTCTGTTTGATTTACGAGTTTTTGGAGGGCAGCGTATACTTAGGCCTTACGTTACTTCTTTCTTTCTTCACCTTTTTGGTCATTTCGTTTCTTCTTGTTTTGAGTTCACCTGTAGTTGATGTTTAAGAGAATTTTGAATCACCTTGTGAGGTATGAGAGACTCAAGTACTTTGTTTTCGTTTTTTCATTGTTAGTCTGCCTTTCACTTTTGTCGTTTGGGTGCCAAGAAAGTAGAAGAAACTAGAAGAAAAGAATCGACGTGGAAATTTTTAAAGCGTTTCTTCGTTTCTTGGTGTTCTTCCAAGTAAGTTCTCACGAAATCTCAAGGTTTTAGCTCGCTTAGTTCTATGTTTCTCGTCTTTCCTTATGAATTATCTTACTTGAATTGGTGGCTGAGAATCATTGTAGAGATGAGTTCATAGAATTGAAGGTGCATTAATGTTCTTATTTGTTGTTTATTTCTTCAAGCTTATACGCTTTATACTCAATTTACAATTGTCAGTTGTTGATTTTGTTTCCATATCTACCGACGATCACATCAAGGAGCTGTTCAAGTTTCGTGGGATTTCTTATAGTATTGTGGGATGGCTCCGAATTTGATTTCAGTTGTTTCAAGGTTGGGGGTAACGATGCAGCCTGATCAAATCTCTGTTCATTCTATGACTTTGTTTGTTGCGCTTCTTTGTGCTTGCGTTCTGGTTGGTCATCTTCTCGAGGAGAACCGCTGGGTTAATGAGTCCATTACTGCCCTTGGCATTGTGAGTTTGCCTTAGCTACTTGTGAAATGCTTGCCTATTGAGTACTATTTTGGGTCATCTAAGGTTTCAGTAAAACATATTCTGGTTGTTTGGGCATTGAATTCTCACCAATGTTTGGGGTGCTTAAGGTTAGATCGAATGGAAACTCAACTTTCCATAAGTGGTCTGGGGGCCCTAGAATCTAGACATCCCTTAGGACTCTAGAAAGTGATACGGACTCATGATTTCTTGGCTGCTTCATTGCAGGGTCTTCTTACTGGGATGATTCTCCTGTTAATCACAAAAGGGAGAAGCTCCCATTTATTTGTATTTAGCGAAGAGCTTTTCTTTATATATCTTCTTCCACCTATCATATTCAATGCAGGGTAAGTTGGATTTATCATCATTATTTCTCTTACTTGACTTCGTTTCGATACCTTTACCTTGTATTACATACTCAAACAATGATTCGCAAGTTTCCAAATATTCATATATCCTTTCAACAATTTTCAGCTAGAAAAAGATATACTTGTAAGAATTTGCCCTTTACCTTCTATTTTTCGTTCTAATTATTCTTGTAAAGGTTTGTTGCAGCGGGCAAATATTGGATTTTCAGAGTGCAAGTTATGAGCAATTACCTTCTCAATTCCTCTGTTGTGGCTCTTGTTCTATTTTATGCTTGGTGGGCTGTGCATATCCTAATGCTGTTTGTATAACACACTGCCCTCTGTCTGCAAAGTAAAATTTGCAGATAGAAAGAAGAAATAAACTCTACTTTTCAAACACCATTCCATATCGCTTTTGCTAGTAAATTCTTAGTATATGGACATTATTGCTGCTCAAGTGCTTCCAATCAGGGGAATTGCCCACATATTAGTTGTGATTATAATATCTCACCACATTGTTTCTGCTTTTAATTTTATCTCTTCACTTGAGGAGTTTGTTCATTTGAGGCTTTCCTTTCTCAGTTTTCAGGTTAAAAAGAAACAGTTCTTCCGGAATTTTATGACAATTGTGATGTTTGGTGCTGTTGGGACTTTGATATCATTTGCTATCATATCAATAGGTATGCCGCATACATCTGTTTCTCATTATTATCACGAATTTGTTGACTGAACCTGTATATATGTTGGATGCAATTTGAATTTAAGATGCCTAATGCTTTTAATTGTTCAGTAACGTGGCTGTTTACAGCATTTCCTTATTTATACACGTACAATCAAGAAGTATTTCAGGGAACTTATCTTGTGTACGTTGGGCCTGAGAAACTTGTTAGGCCATAAACAACTAGAGAAAATTCTGGCAAATTGCCTAATCTTATGCCAACATGCATGGATAAAGAATTATAGCAAATAGTGTTTGGGTAAACTTGCTATAATTATTTTGAGGCATAAAACGTATAATCTCATTGCTGATTAATTCCAAAGTTTTGTGTGTTCATACTTTTTATTTGGAGTTTGATTCTTTGTAAATTTTAATGTATTCTATGGGTATGAAGTGTTTAAGAAAAGTAAGTTATATAAAACAATTTCATGTAAGAAGTGACTTTATGCTTATGCTATCATAAAGTAGGAGGATGGTCTATGTCTCATTGGTGTAACTGTTAGATCATTGGTTCAGGTTCAGCACAATTGTTCAGGAAATTTGATATGGGTGCACTGGAGACGGTGGATTATCTTGGTATCTCTCTCTTCAGAAAATTTAATGTTCTTCTCATTTCTAGGGTCTATGGTTTTCACCCATAGTGTTTCCTTAATTTGGAAATATTTTGTTGCAGATTCAGCGGCGATGTCATTTTTTCTCCTTATTTTTCCCAATTTAAAGACATAGATGAAATTTATTACCCTCAAATCAAAGTTCCAATATATAGTTATCATTTCTATTTTTTCTCCCATATTTGTACCCTGATTGTTTGATGGAAATTTGTCCTTTTTTCGGAGATTGAATTTATAGATGCTTTGAAGTGGGAATTTTTACTTGTCCGTTCCTAATGTTGTTGCTTTCGTTTCTTATTATAGCACTTGGAGCAATCTTTTCAGCCACGGATTCTGTTTGCACCTTGCAGGTATATTTTTGACCTATTTGCATGTGTGAAGTAGATAAGGTTGATGTGATTTTTCTTGCTGAGATTTATAAATGATGTGCCAGGTCCTTAACCAGGAAGAGACACCTTTGCTGTACAGTATAGTCTTTGGGGAAGGCGTGGTTAATGATGCTACAGCTGTTGTGCTGTTCAATGCAATACAACGTTTTGACCTCTCTCATTTCACTTCAAGCATAGCCGTGCAGTTGTTGGGGAATTTCGTGTACCTGTTGACAACAAGCACATTACTTGGAGTCGCAGTGAGTTCTCCCTCCTGTCTCAATCTTCCATTGGAATGCTTTCCCACTGTTTTGTTCATTCACAGTTTGGTGATTCTGCCTCCTCGGGGGAAATTCTGCTCCTGGGGATGCGCAATTACAGTTTTTACATTTACTTGGATAAATCCATGTTCCATCAGAAAACTGGTTATGTAAGGATTCTGAAACCAGATATCCAAAACCAAGGATTCAATATCTGACATTGTCATTTAGCTTCAGCATCTTTGAGAAATTTTGGTTAAATTTTAACTTAAAGTTGAGGTTGGTGGTTGACAGTCACAGTTATCAAAAACAACCTCTCTACCAACAGCCTCTCTACGAATTGTATACTTCTAAACCTCTCCAGGCGTTTCGACAGAACTTCTAGTGAGATGTTGTTAGTGGTTTGAGATGAAGTGCTTACCATCAAGTTAACTTTCTTTATCAACTTCATTCTCATTGTGCACAGTAATCTAAGCCTTAGTGGAGCTCTAAATACACCTAAGGTGTATGGTATCACTTGCCTTCTTTTTTCTCAGGTTGGATTATTAAGTGCTTACATGATAAAGAAGTTGTACTTTGGCAGGTATTTAACGGCTTGTAGTGTATTTATTTTTGGATTTCTTTTTCCTTCCCTCCTTCCTTCCTTTCCTTTGCTAATTTGAAACTAAACTAGTTTCATTTTGCATAATCTCAGGCACTCTACCGACCGTGAAGTTGCTTTGATGATGCTCATGGCATATCTGTCGTACATGATGGCTGAAGTATGAATTTTTTTTTATATGTAATGCATCCGATTATTATTATTTTGTAAATCTGTTGCTAATCGTATTCTTGAACAACCTTTTGTCATTAGATACTCAATCTAAGTGGAATTCTCACGGTTTTCTTCTGCGGTATCGTTATGTCACACTACACTTGGCATAATATAACTGAAAGTTCTCGAGTCACTACCAAGTATGCTAAACCTATATATAAACTCCTTAAGAAGATCAAAAAACTTACCGTTTACATACTTGTCTTCCTTCAGATGGTGGATTATAGATGTCATTTTATTAATTTCGCTTTGTTATACTCATTTTATGCAGACATGCATTTGCAACACTGTCATTCATCTCAGAACTTTTCATTTTCCTCTATGTTGGTATGGATGCTATGGACATTGAAAAATGGACAGTTGTCAGGAAAAGGTAATGCTATATGCCTATGTAATGATGCTTAAAAATATCTTATTGTGTATGAAGTTTTAAGAGCTTAGAGATCACGGTATTTGTCTACATGTTGTGACTCTTTGTTGTCCCTGCGCTGTACTCCACAAGCCCTGGCACATCAATTGGTGTGAGTTCACTAGTGTTTGGACTAGTTCTGGTTGGCAGAGCAGCTACTGTGTTTCCCTTATCTTTAGTTTCCAATCTGACAAGGAAGTCTCAGGATGAAAAAATTGGATTTAAGCAGCAGGTTGGGATATGATTCACGTTATTGTTGGCTGACAATCCTAACAGGTAACGAATGAATTCTTAATCTCTTCCTTCAACAGATCATAATATGGTGGGCTGGACTCATGCGAGGAGCGGTGTCTATGGCACTGGCATATAACAAGGTAAACAGTAGAACATAGGATCATTAGTCCAGGTTGTTTTAATTTACATTGTAAACATTAACGGAAATGATGTAAAATTAGTTTCTACTGTATTTCCATGCAGTTTACAATGGCAGGGCATACCGAACAAAGAGGAAATGCTATCTTGATGACCAGCACCATATCAATCGTTCTCTTCAGCACTGTGGTGAGCAAGGTTTTAATTTTGCATATAACGTGTATTGTATGCAACTTTGGTTGAGCATTCATTGGTGATCTCAGGTTATTGGTATGATGACCAAGCCGCTCATAAGGTGGCTGCTCTCTCAGAAACACTTGAACAGCACAAGCGACCCTGCAACTCCCAAGACGGTCACTATACCACTTCTTGTAAACGGCCATGACCCAGAATCGGACACCGGCGGTGACAATGTGCCACGTCCAGTGAGTCTGCGCATGCTACTGACAACACCAACTAACGCTGTCCATTACTACTGGCGGAAGTTTGACAACGCCGTAATGCGCCCTGTATTTGGTGGGAGAGGATTCACACCATTCATTCCTGGTTCACCTCGTAAGACTTTCTTCCATTGATGGGTATAAGCGTAGAATGGGTAAGTTGTGCGGATAAGAAGAGAATGAATAGAGTAAAGAAAAAAGAAAAAAGAAGGGTTCATTTTGCTAGGGCCAACTAGTAGACGACGTCGCTCGTCTTACAATTGTATTTTGGTTTTTGTCCGTGTAAAATGAATGAGTAATTCTATTTTAAAAATCAACATGTTTAGTGCAAGAGTGAAACTTGGTCTGGCCATTTACCAATTCATTTGAAAACGACATACAGTATTGGTTATCAGAGAAACTATCAAATTTGGAATATGAAATTCTAAGTAATATAAGAGGATAAAGAAAATATGAGAAAGAAAAAAATTATTTGATAATGAATTTAGCGATTCTTATTTTTAGACGAACAATTATTAATTTTTTTTATAAATTTCAGTAATACTTTATCAATCAATATAATTCCCTGGACGAAAGAATGATTTAGCTAATAAATAATATATTCTAATATAAATAAATATAATTATTTCATCATAATTCGAGTGGAATTGAAAATAAAGTAATTATTTAAAATATTGAATTTTTTCTAATGATGTAGTTTCGAACAAATTATGAATGGTCGCAGATATTATAAACTCTCTGACAAAAACAATAAAAATAAATTAACAAATCAACACACGAAATTTGTTTACGTAGTTTAATACACCTTGTTTACGTCTACGAGGTCCCTCGCCTAAATTAATTACTTTTGCTTGTGATACAACAATAACTTTAGTCAGGACATTGCAGAGCCAACTTATTCAACTATTGACACTATCTCTCGTCTTTCTAATCCGTGAAAGTAAATCACATACTCGTGCTAATCTCAACAGAGGATTTTTCCTAATAATGTTTAATGATAACTATATGAAATTTACAACACAAGTAATTAAACAAAAATCATCATAAACAAACACATTTGAGATAAGAAAAATAACTTCCCTAATAATTCCAACTTCTTTAATAAAAGATCGGAAAGTTGTACATTAATAGATCTGCTGTAATCTTTTGATATTATTACTATAATATCACACCCATGACAATAGAAAAATTAACAACAAATATAAAATTTCTTCATCGAAATCTTGAAAGTAACGAGGCTATAAAATTTACTAGGCCTGCTGGAATTTTTCGCACACAATCATTACTATCAACAGTCACAAAAAACGTACCCAATCAACTTAACGAACATCACACTATTGACCAAATGTCAACAATGGTAGGCATTCAACAATGGTAGGCATAGTAGCCAACTTGAAGCCTCGAAAGTTGACTAATAAAAGAGGATAGTTGGCTATTTAGCCAGCTATCTCCCATATCTCCTGCCTATAAATAGGCAGGAGATGAACGAAGAGGAAAGAAGAAACAAAAGAGAAAAAGAGAGAGTGAGGTGAGAGAGAAAAAGAGAGAGAAAAGAGAGAGAAAGAGAGATACAAAAATGTTTTGTATATTTTTTGATCTAGTTTTTTCTTATAATTCTCCAGTTTTTTTCAGTAGTAAAAGTCTTCTATCCTTGCCCGTGATTTTTACCCTTATTTGGAGGTTTTCACGTAAAATTTGTGTGTTCTTTACTATTTTCCTCAGTCCTATTTAGCTGCGAATCTGCTCTAATCTAATTGATTTTCACAACAAGTGGTATCAAAGCGAGGTCAGAAAATTATAACAAATTTTTTGGCATAATCTATTTGGAGTTCTGGTGAGCACAATGAAAGTTGATGAATAGTAACCTCAAAGTGGGAGCTAAATTCTGTTCGTGATAGAAACAATGACAACAAAATTTGATATTGAGAAATTCAATGGGAGCAATTTCTTATTGTAGAAATTGAAGATAAAGGCAATCTTGAGGAAAGATAATTGTCTAGCGGTCATTAGTGAACGGTCAGCTGAAGTCACAGGTGAAAAGTGGAACGAGATGTGTTGGGACCCGATCCGAAAAACCGGATCCCAACCTAAAAGACGAGAGACGGAGGCGAAAAACATAACAAACAGCGAAGCACAAGCCAAAGGTAAGGCGAAAATACAAAGTAGCGGATTACAAAGCGAAACGAATAAGCGAATCGGAAGCAGAAATCGAAAGCAAGTCGTATGACAAACGGATCGAATCGAAGCATACAAAGCGAAGCGAAAAGAACAACGAAGTAATCAAACTGAATCAAACGAAGTGACACAAAGCTGTCCGACATCCGTGAAAAACAAAGAACAAAGAACAGGATCACGTTGGAAATCTAGACTATCCAAATCCGGTATAAATTTTTTTTCTTTCTTTCTCATCTCTATTCAACTAATGCAAATCAAATACAATTTCCCTTTTTTTCTTGGGAAGTGTCCTCAATCCATTTCTCAATTCATAACAAACTTCTGATCAATTATATAAAACCTATAAACCATTATCAAACATCTTAATCTTAATTTTATTCTTTTTCAACTGATTAACTAACGAAAATT
>JAOSBK010000004.1:9896779-9908241 GCA_027568895.1 Erythroxylum shatona
GTCCTGTGCAGCCGTGAACAGAACGTACTACACTTTCCCGCATAGCGGTCCAGTGTAGCCGTGAAGGGAGTCCGAAAACGGAGCTCCAATGCCACTAGCGGGCAGCCGGGAGAAGGCTTAAACAAGTAGAGACAGTGCACTGACTCACAGAGGGACCTAACCAAACCCATTTATCACATAATTCACACATTCATGCTTAAAACAACCGAAATGCCCGAAGGCATATTTCAAAACTTAAATTTTTCATATGGTAACTTGGCAACAAGCGAAGGCCTTGGTGATGACGAGAGGAAGATCAATGGAACGTGGTTCAAGTGAGAGTCATAGTCATGGTAGATCAAAATTCAGGAGAAAGAAGAATTTCAAGTGTTACAATTGTAGCAAGGAAGGGCACCTACAGAAGGATTGTTGGAATCTGAATAAGAAAGATTCTATTCTTCAAGGAAATGCGACAAATACTTCAGATGATGGATGTGCAATGGTCTCTGAAGCAGCAACGACTATTGGAGGTAAGAGAAGATTTGTTGATGTATGGCTTCTCGATTCAGCAGCTATATTTCATATGACCTCTCGAAGAGTATGGTTCCATTAGTATGAATCTGTCCCTGAGGGATCTGTGTATAGTTGTAATGATCAAGCTCTAAAGATCGTTGGTATCGGCACCATCAAGTTAAAACTGTATGATGGGACAACTCAGATTATTGAAAAAGTGCGATATGTGGAGGGTCTGAAGAAGAATTTATTGTCTGTAGGACAACGGGATGATCTCGGTGTCAGATTTGAGATTTAAAACAAGATCATGAAAGTGATTAAAGGAGTGCTAGTATTTATGAAAGCAAAGAAGATTGTTGCAAATCTGTACATACTGAAGGGAGTAACTTTGCAAGAAGGAGAAGCATCTGTTTAGGTGACTAGTCCAGACCACAAATCTACAATGATGTGGCATAAAAAGCTTAGACATATGTCAGAACAGAGAATGAAGATACTTGCAAAGAAGAATCTACTTCCAGGACTCACAAAGGTAACACTATCCTTCTGTGAGCACTGCATTGTGAGTAACCAACATCGATTGAAGTTCAACACATCAAAGTTTAAAAGCAAAGATTCTAGAATTGATCCACTCTGATGTATGGCAAGCACCAGTTATGTCCCTAGGAAGAGCAAATTTCTTTGTATCATTCATTGATGATTATTCTAGGAAATGTTAGGTATTTCCTATCAAGAGAAAGGCAGATGTATTTTCAACTTTCAAATCTTATAAAACGCGGGTGGAACTCGAATTTAGTAAGAAGATCAAGTGTTTGCGCTTAGATAATGGAGGCAAATATACTGGAAAAGAATTTAATGAATTCTGCAAGCAAGAAGGCATCAAAAGATAGTTCACTATAGCATACACTCCTAAACAAAATGGAGTAGCAGAGCGGATGAACAAAACTCAATTGGAAAGAACCAAAGCGATATCGAGAACTGCAAGCTTATATAAGAAATTCTAGGCAGAAGTAGTCAATGCTACCTGTTATGTGGTGAATCGAGCTCCATCAACTATAATTGAGTTGAAGACATCGATGGAGATGTGGAATGGTAAACCAGTGGATTATTCCAACCTCCATATATTTAGAAGTCCGCCCTATGTGATGTTTAATGCCCAAAAAACTACAAAGTTGGATCCAAAATCCAAAATATACATTTTCTTAAGGTATGTTGAAGGTGTGAAGGGGTATCGCTTGTGGGATCCCACTGCCCACAAGATTGTTATCAGCTGCAGGGATGTTATTTTTATAGAAGATAAGGATCAAGACCAAGTAGAAAATGCTAGCACTGTACAAGAGAATCTAGAAACTACAACAGTACAAGTAGATAGGGAAGTTGATCATAATGATTCTTTTGAAGTTGGTGCAGGAGCAAGAACTAGTTGAATATGATGTTTCAGATACTCAGAGACTAACTAGCATAAGAAGAGCACCGAGCTGGCACTTAGATTATATTATGGAGAGCAATATTGCATACTGTCTTTTAACTAAAGATGGAGAGCCATCAACTCTTCAAGAAGCAATGACTAGTTCAGATGCATCTCAGTGGATGGTAGCAATGCAGGAAGAAATTGAAGCTCTGCATAAGAATAAAACATGGGAGCTGGTATCATTACCACAAGGAAGAAGACTTATTGGTAATAAATGGGTTTACAAGATCAAGCGGAGTGGTGATAATCAAGTAGAGCGATATTGTGCTAGATTGGTGGTAAAAGGAAATGCTTAGAAAGAAGGTATTGATTTTAACGAAATATTTTCTCCTGTGGTTCGACTCACTACAGTTCGAGTAGTTCTGGCAATGTATGCTATATTTGACTTGCATCTTGAGTAGTTAGATGTAAAAGATGTAAAAACTGGATTTCTTCATGGAGATCTTGAAGAAGAAATTTATATGCTCCAACCAGAAGGTTTTGAAGAAAAAGGAAAAGAGAACTTGGTTTGCAGGTTGAACAAATCTCTATATGATTTAAAGCAGGTGCCGAGGTGTTGGTATAAGAGATTTGATTCCTTCATCATGAGCCTTGGATATAGCAGACTGAATGCACACCCTTGTGCATATTTCAAGAGGTTTGAAAAAGATGATTTTATAGTCTTACTATTGTATGTAGACGACATGTTAGTAACAGGCCCCAATAATGATCGTATTAAAGAATTGAAGTCACAATTGGCTAGGGAATTTGAAATGAAGAACTTAGGTCCAGCAAACAAGATCCAAAGGATGCAAATTCACCGAGACAGAAATAATAGGAAGATTTGTCTTTCTCAGAAGAATTATTTGAAGAAGATCTTGTAGCGTTTCAACATGCAAGATTGTATGTCAATTTATACTCCTCTTCCTGTTAATTTCAAGTTATCCACAAGTATGAGTCCTAACAATGAAGAAGAGAGGATGGAAATGTCATAAGTACCATATGCATCAACAGTGGGGAGCCTAATGTTCGCTATGATCTGTACAAGACCTGACATTGCACATGCAGTGGGAGTAGTTAGTAGATACACGACGAATCCTGGTCGAGAGCATTGGAATATTGTTAAAAGGATTCTCAGATATATAAAAGGAACCTCAGATGTTGTATTATATTATGGAAGATTAGATTTTACTGTCAAAGGATATGTTGATACTGATTATGAAGGTGATCTTGATAAAAGTAAATCCACTATAGGATATGTGTTTACACTAGTTAAAGGAGCTGTGAGCTGGGTTTCAAAACTACAGTCAGTTGTGGCTACGTCAACAACAGAAGCAGAATATGTAGCAGCTATACAAGCAAGTAAAGAAGTAGTGTGGTTGAAGATGTTATTGGAAGAATTTGGGAATAAATAAAAGAATATTACTCTGTATTTTGACAGTCAAAGTGCTTTGCATCTTGCTAAAAATCTAGCATTTCATTTAAAAACAAAACATATTCGAGTTCAATATCACTTCGTTAGTGAGAAAGTGGAAGAAGGAACGGTGAATATACAGAAAATTTATACAATGGATAACCTGGCAGATTTTATGACAAAAGCAATCAACGGTGACAAGTTTATATGGTGTCGATCCTCGTGTGGCCTAACAGAGACGTAAGCAACATGAAGCGACAAGGTAAAAAAAATAGTGTAAAAATCTGATTGACTCTCAATCAAATCTTCAAGTGGGAGAATTGTCAACAATGGTAGACATTCAACAATGGTAGGCATAATAGCCAACCAATGTTAAAGCCTCCAAAGTTGACTAATAAAAGAGGGTAGTTGGCTATTTAGCCAGCTATATCCCATATCTCCTATAAATAGGCAGGAGGTGAACGAAGAGGAAAGAAGAAAACATAAGAGAAAAAGAGAGAGTGAGGTGAGAGAGAAAAAGAGATAAAAGAGAGAGAAAGAGGGATACAAAAATATTCTGTATATTTTTAGGTCTAGTTTTTTCTTGTAATTCTCCAGTTTTTCTCAGTAGTAAAAGTCTTCTATCCTTGCCCATAGTTTTTACCCTTATTTTGGAGGTTTTTCACGTAAAATCTGTGTGTTCTTTATTATTCCCCTCAATCCTATTTAATTGCGAACCTGCTCTAATCCGGTTGATTTTCATAGCATCAAAGACTTCTGAAATTTTCTCATACCGCAACTTACAATCAACAGCTACAAAATTAACACTCCATGAGCAATAAGACAGCTACCAAAGATTTACACATGCATTAGAAAAAC
Source organism: Erythroxylum shatona (assembly GCA_027568895.1). Lineage (NCBI taxonomy): Eukaryota > Viridiplantae > Streptophyta > Magnoliopsida > Malpighiales > Erythroxylaceae > Erythroxylum > Erythroxylum shatona. The sequence continues at coordinate 9,900,991 of JAOSBK010000004.1, forward strand.
TCAGCTGTGAAAATCAATGTATTCAACCTTCTACACAGCCTATTATTGTCGAGCAAAATGAAGATTACGCGGCTGTCAAAAGCAACGCCTTTAACAACATAATGCAACTCTCAATTATTATTCAGTCGTAGAGGAAAAAATGCAGCTGCAAAACATCCATCAACCCAGAAAAATAGCCCACAACAGATACTCGATCCTTTTCTCAAAAAATCAACAACACACACAGTAATATCTTCACACAATTAGCTGTAGAATATCGTCAATACTAAACATAAAATCTCTGTTATCAAATATCACACAACCAGTCGTTTTTTTACACCAAAAAAGACATAGTATAGTACCAAAACTTGTGTGAAAACTTATCAACAAACCAGTTGCTATTGTCAATCAAATTTCTAACAATATCCTTCCTTAGATAGCTGTAATATCTGAAATAGGTTATTTATTAAATCTCATATTAATTAAAATTCTAAACCTTATCAAACTTATCTTAAAAGAATCCCACGTAAATCAACTAGGTTCAATTACCCAAAATTAAATAATAAGATATCCATGTATCTTGACAAATATAAATTATGTAAACATGATGGAGTCACAAAATACCAAAGTAGATGTTTTATAATGATAACTCGCATTCAATTTCTATGCAAATTACGTATGAAAGGGACTTATTTTGTCCAAGTATATCTTATCTCCTCCTTTGGATATCAAATTTAAAAGTTTGAAACTTCGTATGGGACAACATAGTTGTGTTGTAGATATATTCCAAATTCTGACTTTCAGGTCGGAGAAATCTACGGACTTTGTCGGATTTTTCGACCGTTACGAGTTCCCTCTGCCTCGTGTACGCTCCCACATCTGTCTCTGAGATCACCCACTTGGTTACAGCTAATAAATAAATAAAACTCTAAAATTTGACAAAACAAGAAAGGAAAATAGTAGTGATTATCCCGGATGAATTGAATCAGGGCCATTGGATTGAGATTTGAGACTTGAGAGCGAAGAGGCGGCAATTGGGTCTTTTGCAAAATAATTATTTTATTATGGTTCCAAAAAATGCTAGCTTTGAACACAGAATTTGTCTGATTTACACGTGTCTTTTAGCTAGAATAAGACAAAAGTTGCATTGGGAATCTCGAACAAGCATTTTTAAACAACCAAACTCCGTCCCCGTTACAGGTCTTTACCTCTTCATGTGCGTGCGCTACTTTGGCACTTGCGGTAGACGTTTGAAGCAGAGACGGAGAGAGAGAACAGCGTCAACCTTCGAACCAGGTGCACCTTCATTATCCTACTTCATCCACTCAGACACCAAGTCTCTCGACATGTATATGTAGTCTATAGAGGTTTTGACAGGTTTGCGGTTGTTGGTTCGTGAAATGTCTTTGTCGGAATTTCTATATGCATTATCTGTGGAAAAGGCAGTAAGTTGGTCAAATAACTTACGTTCGCCTAAGACAGATTTGCAGGTTCCGTTTATGGCTTCATTAATATGCCTTTTCAGTTTGTATGTTGATTTTAAATTTATTTTGAAACAGGGTTTTTACTTCGTAGAATTTTGAAATTGAAACTTCCCTCTAAATAGTTCCATAACCTTTCACTATTAAAGACGCCTTTTTTTTGGAAATTTCTAATTGTATTAGTCAAACAAAGAAATATTGTGTCTTTGCATGGATTGAAGGTGTAGATTTTGTGCTGCAATATCAAGGGGGCCAAAATTCAAAATTCAAAATGACTTTTTGAGTTGTGGGATGTTTGTGTTAAAATATATATGTAGGTAAAGGAAGTAGTTAACCCAAGAAGATGGTGAAGATGGAGGATATGAAGAGAGATCCTACTCACTGGTGGTTGTTCGATAGTCACCACAGCCCAAGACGCACTCCATGGCTACAATCCACGCTCGGGGGTAAATACCCATTTCTATCTCAGTCCTTGTTCTTATCCTTTTTCAAAATTTATCCACATCCTTAGTTTTGACCTTATTATAAGCTGAACTTTGGAATTAGAAGCTGGTTTTTTAAGATTTATTTGGTATCTAATTGCATTTTGCACAGGAAAAGGATCTTCCTTTTTCTATGAATTCTTGACCGTTTGAATTGTGTACTTGAAGATCCATGTGAAATTGAATTTTCTTTTTCAGTTGGTCTTTGTTGTATGTTTTATGCCAAATAATGGCTTTGTTACCTTTATGACCGTTACCTCTTGCATTAGCGTCGTGGGATTCGGTTGGTAAAACGCAATGGATGTCTTCTTAGTCTTCTTTCTTTCTTTTTTTTTTTCACCTTTCCAGTTCTTTTGAGTATTTCATACGAGTGAAAGAAAAAAATCAGACACACAATATCTATGATGTGAAACATTTTTAGACTACTACTGTCCCTAGTGTGATCCATTGGAGTGGTTCCGAGAGATGATAATTGGTCTTCCTTGTGATGATTTGAAGAGGGTAATTCATTGTTACGAATTTGTGAGGCAGATATCGTGGTCCTTGTTAAAGAGGCCCATCCTCTGCCATTGTCTACTTTTAAGTATGTCTCTGAATCGATGGCAACTTTCAAGCTTCTTAAAGCTCCCACCTTTGCAGCCCAATTCTGTGGTAAACTTCTAAATTTTAGAGCCGCTTAGTAACCAATAAAGTTGGTACGGACAGGTCTGTTTTCCTCACCTACTATGGGCCCCTTCTAATAAACTTGTCTCTCTTTTTTCCTTGTTTCTTCTATGTTAACGTTGAAGCAATTGATAATTGAAAGTTTGGGGACAGTTGATGCATCATGGACTAGAGGATCGAATTCAAGAATAAGATGGTATTTCAAGGTTGTGGGTTCACTGTGCTATAAAATGAAAATGTTAAAATTCCCCATCTTCCTAATGTTGATGTCCAATTATTTGATAATGAATGGATCTGTGCCATTAAAAATCTCATATTCGATGTGGCAGAACTTGATCAGAAGATAAAGGCAATGCTCAAATTGATAGATGAGGATGCAGATTCCTTTGCCCAGCGTGCAGAAATGTATTACAAGAAACGTCCTGAACTAGTTGGCATGATTGAAGATTTTTATAGAGCTCATCGTTCATTGGCAGAACGATATGATCAACTCAAATCTGAGTCTGGAAATCGTGTCCTGTCAACGTTGGGTTCCCCCTTTTCAGCCAAATCTCAATCTGAGAAGTTAGTGAGTTTAATTTATCAAAACTATGACACCCATTCTGACTGTTACGATGACATTGAGGACGCTGCGGAGTCCGAGGTTGATGATCCTGAAGATGAAGATGAAATTCAGGTTGATGGGGAATTGATAATTGGGGAAGTGGAACAACAAGCTCACAAGTTGGCAGATGCTGGAAATTCAAGTCTTGTTTTGGATGAAAAATTGGAAATATTGAAGGATGAACTGGAAAGACTCAGAAAAGAGAACGAGATGCAGAAGGATCAACTTTTGCAGAAAGATGAAGAGAAAAGAGAGGTAATTAGACAGCTCAGTTTAGCAGTGGAGGCACTCAAGTCGGAGAATCTGGAGCTGAGGAAGTGTGTAGCTAGAGTAAGTCGTAGGAAAAGAAGGCCTTTTGAGTTTGAAACATTGAAGGAGGCATTTTTTGGGAAACTTTTCAGTGGGTCTACAGAGTCGCAGGGCACCGTCATAGCCCTCTAGATGCATGAATCTTAACTTTAACAGTCCTATATGTAGCAACAGTATGTAAATTAGGTTATACCGTTGAACTCAACCCATAAACTCCACATTGTCCTAATGTTTTCTAGTTGTTAAATGTCATACTAGTTATGGAAGTTATTATGATGAAATCATGTCTTAATTAGAGTCGTATTTCTCTCTAATATTCCGATGGTATATTGAATATCATAATAATGATTAAAATGAAATCACTCTTTGTTTTACTATTTTATCTACATTCTCTTTGCAAAAAAAATATTTGAAAAAGGGTAAGTACATTAATGCTCTTCTTTAGATTCTCGCAAAGTGGAGAATCCAATTATTCGAATATAAAATTAACTTTTTTCCGTATTTGATGAAAAAAATAAAATCACTTTATAATAACTTATAATGAGAATGATTTTGTCATTTTTATAATCCTTCAAACTACCAACTAAAGAATTATACCATTTGATTCCGCAAAATATTGTATTGAACAGAAAATGGGCTAGCTAGAGAGAATTATCAAAAGTAACACAGCACGCACTGATACAAAACACACAGGAAAAGACAAAAGGCTTTGTGAAATTCATCCAGCTAGATCAGGAGATTTCTCCAAAGGGTACATGAACAGTTGATACTTTTGTTAAGCATGTAAAGAATTAAAACTTTGCTCGCACATTTATTCTTAGAATATATATAATTCTGTTATAGACTCACAAGAATGCTCTTACAGACTCGGTACCCAACCTCGCGCAAAAGCTAATATGTGCTACATAAAGAAATCGGGAAATATTAACAAAAGAAGAGTGGGAGTGGAAAGTGGAAACACCAGTATCAATAATTGAAGCTGCCACCAACAGTGCTCACACACTGTAGTGGAGCAGCATTGCAGAGAAAACCAGCAAAACCCAGAACACAGCTAATTTTATAGGTCCAGACCAAGATAGAGAGACTGAAGAAGAAGCTGGTAAAAGCCCTGTTGGTGAAATAGCCGTTTCGGGTCCAGGAGCTAACACGTCGTCCGGATTTGGAGGGCTTGGACTTGCAGGAATCGTAGGCAGTGAGGACTCAGCTGGAGATGGTATATCAGCTCCAGGAGCAGGGAACAATGGCTCCATATCGGGTGACAAACTCGGAGGAGAAGACAAAGGAGCGTCAGGCAAGAACGAAGGTGAAGCGGCAATAGTAGAGAACTGTGCTTGTACCCGGGAAGTCAAAGCCAGTGAAGAAAAAGTTGGCATGAAGACCATGAACATAGCCAAGAATGAGCAAAAAGAAGCCATTAATGTCTAATGATGATGGAATCAATTCGCCTATTATGAGCTTCAATAAATGTGTCTACATACACACACACGCAGAGACGGAGAGAGAGGAAAGAAAGAGAGAAAGAGATGAATTATATGACAATGTGAGGAGGGGTTTATAAGATAAAAGGCTTAAAATGTTACTGACGGTCGATAGAAAGTGGGTGGTGGGGGCAGAGTGCTTAGCTAGAAGGCAAAAGCTTGCTGGGACCGGTTTCTACGGTACAGATATGCATTTTGGCTAAAACGACAAGATTCATACAAGATTATCAAATCGATCACATGAAAGATGGGTGTCTTTTATCCTTTGTTCGCCCGTGAAGTTTAGCTCCGAAGATTAAAATACCTCCAGGCACCTGTGCAATGGTCGCATGCTAAATTTGTAATTAATGTTATCTTTTATGGACCCATGTCAGAAATAATCTTGTAGTTTCGTGCTAACCAAGGAAAGAAAACTTCAGAGTTTCTGTGTAAAGCTTGGAGTATCTCTCTCTGTCTTTGATGGAAAAGAAAAGAAAAGAAAAGAACTTGGTATCAGCTAGGTGACACTTGAGCAGAAGAAACTACAGATTTAAATGGAATCCAAACCTGCAGGATTGGATTGTTAAGGCATTGCCTGTGGTATTCAGGAAATATGGGAGCTTTGATGTCATTTTTTTTCACTGACAAGAGTGAATTACAGAGTTGAGTTGGAGCAAGAACTAAAGACCAGTGCTACGTCGATGTGTTTGCGAAAGACTTCATTTGATGCCTGCTAAGTTTTATATTTGGTTGATAACAGCCGAGTCTTACAATTGAAACATCTTAAGGGTAATAAAAGTCTTCAGATCTTACATTTTAGCCATATTTCTACTTAATATTATTATTTTTATACATTCGTGAAGAAATCTGGGAGCAAAAGGAGGAATCACATGAGCAATAGATGACAGTCTGTGAACGAAAAGACAGCACAGCGTCCAACTTGGCTAATCGCTCAATCATTGCTTCATTAGTGGCAAGATGATTAAACAAATAAAATAAAAAGACCTCCCAAAGCCAAAATTGTCTTTTCAAGAAAGATTTCTGCCTTTAAATTATTTAAAGCCTTCTTTCTGTTACTTATGTCCACGTATTATTGGAATCATAAGCGGTAGCAAGATGTGGAACTAGACCCCACCCTGTTTTGTGTTTGTTTACACCTAAGGTAATGCTGTTTTTGATGCAGAACAGGGTAAAAATAGGTTGTTAGATTAATTAGTAAGACGTAAGAATATTTTTGCTAGTGACCGTTAAATATTGGCAGAAGAAATCAGCATTCAGTTGTGTTACCATTGACAGCTCACTAAGAGCATAATGCACTTTTGGACTATACAGGATTCCATTTTGTCTGCAACCCTCTCCTCAGTTCAAAATATACGACGAGAAATCACAACCACTAAAGCCTGTAAGATACGATTTCTACCAAATTCTTTTAAACTCAACTGCATTGGACTCTCTTGTGTTAGAAAAGGGTTTATTGCGACAAATATTTGGCTAGCTTAGTTTTGTACGGATAATGTAAGCTTTACGGTTTAACACAAAGAATTCGATGACTGATCGTGCTCTGCACTCTCGGTCACGTGGGCACTTGTTTCTTGGTAGTGTATCACTGCAGGCAATTTTGCAGCTTTTCTTCTCTCATAAATCTTTTTTATGAGAATGGCGATGCTAACTCCATTAAATCTCTTTTATATATATTGTATGTATTTGATATTAATGTATTTTTATTCTATTCCCAACTAAAAGTTAAATTGTTCAAGATTTGCCAATCCATTGGTGCAGATTAATAAGATATTGCCACGCGGCGTTGGAATTTGATGAGCCACGAGTGTAAATATATATAGATAGATTTCTAAACTCAATTATAGGCCTAATAAAATAATATTTAATTTGGTAAATTAATTAGATCTATAGATATATTAATTAAGTAATAATATGGGTATGTTGTGTAGAAACTCATTACGAGTCATTATAGTTAATAGACCCATAATGGACCGTAAGTCAAAATTGACTATAGAAAAGATTGTGGTTCCCAAGCCAGAAACATTCTTCACATTCCTCCAAAAACAGGTTTTGTCAGTTTTTTCTGTTCCATAAGGAGAATTCATTCGATTCTAAATCTTGGCTTGGAAAAACATAAATCCATCAAGTTTTGCTGTTTACGCTTTCAGTTGTGCAATAGATCAAGATTAGTGTTTGAAAAAAATTAAATCGTCAATAAAATCGCAGACTGTCCAAAATTAATTTTTCCGCACGAGTAAATCAACAATCGTAAAAGC
>JAOSBK010000004.1:9932259-9957311 GCA_027568895.1 Erythroxylum shatona
AAATTTCATTCTCCTACTCCCCCTCTCAACTTCTGGACCTTTGCTGAAGCTTGGATTATCATCTTTGTAAGTTATTTAATTAATAAATAGGTCTTGTGATTTTATGATTGATGCTGGAAACTGGTTCGGATGAGTAGTTCTACTGGACAGGTTTCGGTATTTTAACCATATATTTCTCTGTAGGTATCCAAATTGGATGAATTTAAATTATTATTAAACTATAAACTTATATCTACAACTTTCATGAAGGTGTCGAATTTGATTTCTGTCACTAAGTATGTCAAAAGTTGGCTTGAAGTTGAGTATCTGGAATCTGTCACTGTTTGTGAACAGTCTGTAGTCATTTGGGGATAATTTTCAAATTACCAAACCAAATTGCATAAAATTAGTGTCAGTAGAAACTTAATACATAAATGAACAAATGTTCAAAAGAATGTTTGGCCTAAATTCTTCATTTTCATTGTCAAAATGACAGTGTAACATTGAAAAAGTTTGTTTTGTGGAAAAGCTGGAATAAATGAAGTGTTTTCACTGAACTTGCTTTGGTATTTCGATTATAACTTGCACTGTGGATCTTGAAATGAGTTGGTTCTTAATTCAAGTTAAAATAGAGACATATTTCTACAAATTTCTTGAAAATTTTGAATTTTAACTCTGTTTTTACGATTTTCAAAATTTGGCATGAAATTGAGTCTTGGCTTAGGCTGTAGTACTACTAGGGACAGAAATCATATCCTGTGATTTTTGAATAAACTGTATTGATGTAAGCTGAATTAGACTGAGGTGTCTTCACCAAAGTTGAAGCTTATTATCTTAGCTTTAAATTGGAATAAAGTTTGTAATTTTGGGATATTGGAATTGAGAGTTATGAGGTGTACAACTTGGAAGCATGATTATGCATTAGTCAAAATGTCAAAAGTACACAGTCTGTGGTATTTTGAGCATAACTCATTGAATACAAAACCAAATTTGATGAACTTGGTATCATTGGAAACCTAACACAAAGAAAAAAAAGTTTATGGAAGGAAGTATTACCTAATTACCTCATCTTCTTGATGAGAATAATTGAGCAAACTGGACTCGAAGGTGGATTGTGAAATAAATCTGGATTGAGGGATTGAGTATGATTTCATATGATCGATAATGTGATAAGATTAAGGATAACAAAATTTTTATATAAACATGCATCGTACATATTCAGTATACATGAATGTGCATAATTGAATTCATAATTGTGCATAATAGTAATATATGTTTGTATTGAATATTTTAGAGAAACCCTTAGAGCGACCGATTCCAGATATTGCCGAGACTTCGAGACAATAAGCAAACAAGGAGCTTTAGTAAGTAATTTAGATGGAAAATTTTGTGAGTAACCTAAGATGGTCTCACTTTGATTTGTTTTATTTATTACTGAATTAAATTTGATATTGATGAATGTGTACTGAATTGTGTATCGATTCCGGACATGAAGGTCCGAGGTACTGATTGATAAATGAGAAATTGAAGTGCTATTTACCTTACTTTGTTCTGCTTGTTGAATTTGATTTATGCTGATTGTGTTTTGAATTCCGAACAATGATTTTCCGAGGTGTTTGATTCATGTTTATGTCATTGGAAGTGTTATTTGCAAGTGAATATAATTGACTACTTGCTTTGCACATGTAATGTTTGAAATGACCTTGTTTTGTTTTAAAGACTGTTGAGTCCTAGTTGTGGGTAAATAAGCATGCCTAGAAGGGTCAGCAGCTGCTTCTGTGACACTTCAGTGTCTTCTATTATTGACACTTCGATGTCGAGACTTCGGTCTCTTCTAGACACTTCTGTGTCGAGACTTCAATCTCTTCTGTATAAGTCCCGTTACCCGCTTCTGTAAATGGATTTAACAGTCATCTGATTTTGTATTTTGATATCTGTTTGATTATGATATAAACCAAATTGTATTATGATTCTGAAGAGTTTATACCTTTTTGTGATATTCAATTCTAATAATTATAAAAATCTGTTCTGAAATGCATTATGTCTGATTTAATGTTAGGCAATCTTTTAATGCATGCTTATGTTATTACATGATTATGTATGATGAGTTGTCGCTTTTGTATAGATTAGTTATTACTCAATAAGCTATATGCTTAGCACGGTGAATTTGCCCCGTGTAGGTTCGGAGAGAGGATTATTAAAGATTGGGACAAGTCAACCGCAATGGCCAATGAAGTCTAAGTCTTGTTTTGAGAAAAATGTATTATGAATTTGTTTTGGGCTTGTACTTGTTGTATATGACTTTTGAATTTGTTTGAAGGTTTGTAATAACCTTTATACATGTTGACCTTCGAATTTATGGTATGTAATATGATAAACACTATATGAATGATATGTTACGTATTGTATGGTTGCTTTGAGATTTTGAAATGCATGTATGAAATGTTCGGTCTCGTGTGTTTTGGATTTATCTCGATTCGATATTATTTGTTTGAACTGTTTTGTGTGACATTCATATATCCTTCCAGGGGTATATGGGTGTTACACATTAGGCCATGGAAAACACATCTATAAGGGAAAGTCCAACTCTCCAGTCGGTCCTACTGACTCGACACCTGACTCTGATACTACCTGTAATAGCCCAGATCACCTGCTTACAGATATTATCTGCTTTGGGCCTTGGCCCAGCCAAGCCCTCACGGTTTTGCTTTTCCCAAGGGCTTCCCAGAAGGTCACCCATCCTGGAACTACTCTCGCCTAAGGACGTTTAACCTCAGAGTTCCAATGGGATCCAATGCGTTAGGCCATGGAAAACGCGTCAATAAGAGAAAGATATTCGTACCCTTATAAGGTGTACTTCGTTCCCCTCTCCAACAGATATGGGATCTCACATTCTCCACCCCCCTTAGGTCCCAACCCTTTTTGGGGTCTAGCTTAGCTGGTACAATAGTTTGGGTGCTGACTCTGATACTAGCTGTAACATCCCAGATGATCCGCTTACAGATATTATCCACTTTGGGCCTTGGCTCAGCCAAGCCCTCACGGTTTTGCTTTTTCTGAGGCATTCTCAGGAGGTCACCCATCCTAGAACTACTCTCACTCGAGTGCATTTAACCTCGGAGTTCTGATGGGATCCCGTCCGTTAGGCCATAAAAAACGCGTCTGTAAGGGAGAGATATCCTTACCCTTATAAAGCATACTTCGTTCTCCTCTCCAACCGATGTGGGATCTCACACTCTCCATCCCCCTTAAGGCCTAACCCTCTTTGGGGTCCAGCCTAGTTGACACAACGGATCGAGTACCAGCTCTAATACCACTTGTAACATCCCAGATCACCCGCTTACAAATATTGTCCGCTTTGGGCCTTGGCCCAACCAAGCCCTCACGATTTTACTTTTCACAAGGCCTTCCCAGGAGGTCACCCATCTTAGAACCACTCTGGCCCAAGCACATTTAACCTTGAAGTTCCGATGGGATCTATTGCATTAGGCCATGAAAAACGCGTCTGTAAGGGAAAGTCCAACTCTCTAGTCGGTCCTACCGACTCGACACCTGGCTCTGATACCACCTGTAACAGCCCAGATCATTCACTTACAGATATTGTCCGCTTTGGGCCTTGGTCCAACCAAGCCCTCACGGTTTTGCTTTTCCCAAGGCCTTCCTATAAGGTCTCCTATCCTGGAACTACTCTCGCCTAAGCACATTGAACTTCGGAGTTTCGATGAGATCTGGTGCGTTAGGCCATGAAAAATGCGTCTGTAAGGGAGAGATATCCATACTCTTATAAGGCGTACTTCGTTCCCCTCTCCAACCGATATGGGATCTCACATTAAAACACTAATGTCAACGTAAATTATACTCAACAGTGTAAAGTGTTATTAGTAATGGCATAACATAAAGTAATGATATATTCGTCTAATCTATCTTAATATGCCAGATGTGAGTTCTACAAAGTGGATAGATTAAAATAACAAATGAACTGAAGTTAGGCATTAGGCATGCCTAAAATATCATTTATCAATATTTGAGACAAGACATTTGCTTTAATAAAAGAGAGTGAAGATTATAACATATGAATCATACCATGTGTATATTTTGGACTAATAAGGATAATATAAGACATATTCTTAACTTATTTTGTATTAGGATCCTTTAAGGCTATATGAACCCCAAATAAAAATACCCTACTCGAGTTCTAATTACAAAGAATTGAATTAATGGTTGTTATCTTAGAATATTACTAGAAAATGATGAATGATTCGATATAATGGGATATCTAGAAAATTGAATTAATTTGATTCAAAGGATTAAGAAGAAATGAGGAAGATCATTGCATAATCAAGTTTTAATCAATATGTACTCACAAATACCCACTTTCTATATAGAAGGAAGTATGAATATAAAATATTCATATAATTAGAATTAGATGATAATTGATGCAATAAATGATCTAGGGTATATCATACTAAATCTACTTAAAGATTGATTCATTAGTTGAAAAGTATTATTAATAGATGTATGACAATATGCTTTTTAGTTATGGAATAAATATGAGAATTGCATAATTGTTTTCTTTCTGAACAATGAGCTTCATTATCTATAAGTGGGAGATAATGGATAAGCACACATAATAAGTTAATAATATTGAACCTTATAACATTAAACATTACAACTATTAAAAATCATATATAAGACATGATTTACCAAAAATATAAGAATTAGAAACGAAGAAAATCTTATTATAAGAGAAAAAAAAAGTAAAAGAAATTCTACAAGTTTTTGAGATTTTGCAAGTCTTTTATCATGTGATTAAAGAAAAAAATCTTTGTTCAATTAATGAATGATATAAATATGTTTTGATCATATCACACTATTTGTAATTTTTATATCTTACATTTTTTGTTATGGAGATTGGAGAAGCTAGTGATCTTTGCATTTCTAAAATTCATGGATATAATAGTTTCATTAGAGAGGTTCTGCACTCTACCCTGTATAAAAATGGTAAGGCTTATAGAGATAAGAATGTTTTAGTCAAAACCTCCATTGTTATTAGTAGCCTAGTACTTTCCTCTCATCCTTATATTACTGTAATATATGGCTAGTTAAATTTTAACAGATCCTTTGGTTCACATCTTTCTGTTTATAAAGTGTATATGAATTTCATCCACTATATATGATTGCATAGTTTTTGATGATAATTGTATGATGTTAAAATCATGTAGATTCATATTCTATCAAGGAAGATGGTAACCTAAGCTCTAACAATGTTAAAGTTTATACCACTAGAGCTGGTGGATTCATTTTTGGTGATACTCAACAAGCATATTTATAGAGGCTTAACTAAGTATAGGATAAAGATACCAAAGAGGGTTCATTTTTCATGAAATCTTATAAAGAGTATCTACACTTGTAAGAAGATCAAGTCTAGAGAAATTTAGGTACAAATTTGTAATGGTTAAGAATTTACATATGGTGGGATTCAGATATGAAGTTAGTAAATAATTTTCTTTAAAATGTTCGATTAAATTATACTAACTAATGACTTTAATTCTTATAATAGGCTAAAAGTATATTTTAAACCTTAACATTTTCACTAAAATATAAGATAAACCTTGGTATTTCATAATGTTTGATTTTGATGCATAACATTTTAAAAAGTTCAAATTGAACCCTAACTAAATAGAAAATTAAGTGAGTTAAATTTATGCCTATTAAGTACTACGTTATTGTCAATATAGCACTTTTTTTAATTATCGAGTGTGTCCTATTGTCACATGTATACCACATGACATTGTGGTCCTATGTATCTAATAAATTAATTAAAATTAGGTTGATGTTAGTTAACTTTTAATTTTTTTTTAAAAAGCAATCTTATAAATACATTAATTCTTCCATCATTACATTTTTAGCCGTTTTAGCCATCTCTTTCTTCTTCAAAGCTTCCTCTATTATAGCCTTCATATCCTATATCTCATTTTACATTATATCTAATCTTTTGTGAGCTTTATTTTCACCAGTCTGTATAGCTTCTGCCTGAGTCATGATAGTAACCACTTTCATTTTTACCAACGTTTCTAATTCTTTAACTTTCTAGCTCAAAGATTCAAACGCTTCTTAAGATAAAGCGATCTTAGCGTTAAATTCAGAGGTCTAGGCACGTGCAACATTAATTCTTTCAAGCAATGTCTTAATCTGATAAAGTTCCTTTTCCTCTACTATTTTGCTTCTTTGACTTCTTCTTGATCAACCCTCAGCTTCTTCTTATCTTTGTAAAGGACAATTCTAGTAGCTTTAGTTCCTCAATAACTGTACTTTGATTTTCATCACTTTTGCATCTTACCTTACTTTCCCTGCTTTTTGTGATAATTGCTTGAGTGTTAAGATCATTTATTTAGAAGCACCACCTGCTTTGAATTCCTTTATAAGGGTTGTTTTAAGCTTAAATTTGCTTTTGTGGATCTTGATGTGCAATTTCCCAGTCATAGATTCTATTTTTGCCTTTTTCTCTTTCAATTTAAAATGCTCTTTCTTCAAACCCTCAATCTCCAACTCAAGATATTCGACCAAATTTTGCAAGGAGCTTTCCTTTTCTGCAACTTCTAACAATGATTATTTAGCCTCATCAAGCTATGAATTGATAGTTCTCATTAAATCTAAGTCAGAAGCCTTAGCTTTTCCATCTAGTTTGCAATGACCAAATCCTATTCTTGGCTTTAACAAGTTGTTTTTCAAGATTTTAGGCAAGTTTGGGATAAAACTCCATTCTTAATACAATCAATTTATTTGCAGATGCTTCCAAGCTTTCTTTATATGACTATGTTTGAGAATCCCTTTCAATAAATACTTTCGATTGCACTTATTGTGCTAGCAAAGTTGTAAGCTTCACCTGGCCAATTGATTCCTATAATATTGGTTATGTTTTTTTAGGGGTTGGGAATTTTTTATTTTTGGAGGTTAGGGATTTGAATTAACATTAACCTAAAAGGTTAGGGATTTGAATTAACATTAACCTAATGCCATATAACTTATTACTAATTAACACTAATTTTAATGAATTTAAGATAATTAAGGTTTATTATAAAATTAAATTTAAAAAATTTTAAGATTTTATAAAATTAGATGTATATGAGCTATATTGTCATGTGGCATGCACATGGCTGTAGGGTCCACTTAATAATTAAAAACTAATAAATATATGCTACATCAGTGATAATGTAGCACTTAGCAAACTAAAACTTAATTCTATTTAAATTTCCATCCATTTAGAGTTCATTTTGAATATTTTTAAAATGATAGGATTCGAATTGAATATTCTAAAACATTAGGGTTTATTTTGTTTTTGTATTTTAATAAAAATGATGAGATTCAAAATAAATTTTTGTTCTCTTAAAATATAACAAGTATGGTTAGCTTGTTTAAAGATTTATTGTCAGACATTGTACTAAGTACCTGAGGAATATGTTGGAAGTGTGGCTTTAAAAGCTCAAAATGGCTTAGGGAATTCGGTCCAACCTAAAATCTATAAATTTTAAAGCTAAGTTGCTCAAACTTTAGGTTAAAATCAAGCTCAAGAGAGCAAGATTGGCTTAGCCTAAACTAAACAAAATGATGTCATTTTAGTATAATTTACTAAAATATTTTTGATAATTACAAAATTTATTAACCAAATAACATCATTTTAATATTTTTAACATAATAATGTCATTCTAAACTCAATCTGATTTGACTGTTAAAAAATAAAATTGATCTAAATTGGATTGACATGTTGCTATCTCTACTTCTCCATTGATAAATGCACTTGAAAAATTATTTAGCTTTGAAAAGTTACATAAGAGATTGAATAAGGACCAAGAAGTTCGGAATACATGCATATATGTCTTGAAATGATAAGACTAAAATTTTGAGATATATATGACATAGTAAGAGCCCACATATGTAGTCTAGGATTTATGAGCTCTTATAAAATGAACATATTCTAGTCTGAATATGTTTTGGAAGTTTCTTTTGTTTAAAGCTATAAAGATTTTAATATATGAAAATTAGGGTAGGATCTAATCTCATGTGTAATGGAATAATTATGAGACTTTTTATGTAATTTCTCAAAGGTCAAGATCACTTAAATTCTATAACATCATTATCACATAAAACGTAATAAAGCACAAAACATAATTTGTATCTTATTCTAAAGCTTAATCTTTTTTTTATATGTTTCCCTTAAGTTGTTTATGAAATTAGCTCATCTCAACTACCATAATCACCCAAATTTTCGGTCTCTAACAGTATTCACATAATGTGTTAAGGGAACTCTACAGCTATTGTAGAGAATGTTAGATAAAGATTGCTAGCACTCTTGGAACCTTAAAGTTTTTGATATTTTCGTAATTTATTTAAAATAAAATTCTAATTTTAATTAAAATTTAATTAGAAATACAATTAATTCTAATTAAATATTAATTATTATCAATAAGATCCAATATCTCATATCGGTCTTTATTCATTAAATATCTCATATTTATTAATAAATTTTCTCAAACTTTACAATCAAATCTAACTTGGTTAAAAATCCTTTGATCACTTTTAACTCATTCTTTTTGCGTAATTCATTTGGTCCTTAAATACATTGGTAATGGATATAAATCATAACCTTAAATCATATTTAGAATTAGATAAATTAAACTCCTTTAACTCATTTTAACATTTAGCAACGCATCATAACTACCCAAATATTTAGGAATGTCAAAGTGGTTTAAATAATCTTTTTATACATAATTTTTTTTGTATAATTCAATTCTTTCATCAAATTTTTTGATTAAATATAGAGCATGAAAATAATGTCTATTCTATTTGATTCCAATCATGTTAGTTATTCATCATTAATAATTGATTCAATTAATAACATTTGAAACTATTTCCAAAGTGTCATTCTACCTTAACTAAGGATTTCTCAAGTCAATACTAATCAAGAATAGTAGAATATTCTCCTTAATAACTTTAGAGTGATCAATCCTATATTGATCACTCAATTATCTCGATATTTTTATGATATATCTAATGATTACCGATTGAGCTACCCTTAATTAGAATAGATAAGAAGTATCAAAATATAGCAATCCTTATAGGAGATATTTTGGAAATCTCAAGTCAATTGATCATTCATACTATCATCAAAGTGATAATTTCCATATATAATAAAGTAATGTTCTAAATGGAATGCTTATATGGGGTTGGTCCGGTGAACTTGCTCTCTAATAAGTACCTATATGTTTGCTTAAATATCTCTATACTTTAGTCTACAAGATTGAATACCTCCTTCATAAGAAAAAACATAATGTTTACTAGTCTCTTTAAGTTCTATTAATGTCTAATCTTAATACAACAATGACTATGACTAATTTAGGGATAATAAATTAATACAATATGAATATCATAATTATGATCTCATCATAATTCTATTTGCAATGTATATTTAAAGGATATATAAATAATAAGAATCATGAATAATTTTGCTATAGATTTTGATTTCCAACTCTTAAAAAGATATAGATCTCAAGGCATTTATTTAAAAGTAACTTCATAGTAATGTTTGTCATTTTCAGTCATTCAAAACAAATATTACACAACAAACAAGTTTTACAAACATTGCATGTCTTCCCAGCCCTAGGGAGCATAAGAGGCAATGAGGTAGTATTTGAGAATGGAACATCTCACCCCTTTGACATACTAGTCTTTTGTACGAGCTTCAAAAGACCTACATATAAGTGGTTAAAGGTATTTGAAGAAATTAAAGGTAAAATTGGAAAACTATTTTCATAAATTATAATAAAATTTAAATACCTTTAACTTTTGGAATATATTTAAATATGCAGCATGAGTATCTTTTAAATGAAGATAGGAATTCAAAAACAAATTACCTTAACCACAAGAAGGGTAAAAGGGGCTTGTATTACATTCGATTGTCAAGGAGAGGAATATATGGAGCTAATATTGATGTTAACAACATAGTTAATGATATCAAGTCTTTTTTACAACATGATATTTTTACTAAAGGCACCTTCCTAACTTAGTCTTTGTAATGGCATATCTAGGGTTTTAAACGGTAATATGTATAGATAATAGTACAACATATTGCTATTATTTTATTTTTACCTGGGATTTCATATTATATGTGTTAAATGAACTATACGTATTATATCAATTATATAATCATTAAATTTTATATAAATTATAAATTATTCCAAAAAAGTTAAATATTATAAAAGCGAATGCATAATCATATTTGAGATAAGTACATTTTAAAGTATTTCATACTTTTTGATAGTTTTAGATCACATGAAACTTCCACTCAGTTTAGAATCACATCTACCCAATTTAGGAAAATGATAAAATTATAAATGAATAATCAAATTCTCAAATATAAATAATTAATTTATTACACATTTAATTCCCAACTTCTTTATCCTAATCTATTGGTCATTACAATTTTATGTAGCTGGGGGAGTGATTCATTTTCACAAACCAAAATTACTAGTTGCATTTACTTTTCATTCTCAAATGGACATGAATAGTAGCCATTAATTTGAGTTACCTTATTTAACTAATATTCAATCAACAAACAATACTCTTGAAGAGCAGAGGATGTGTTGTAGTAGTTTAAAGGCTATGATTTATATTTCTCACAAACCCTATAACCAAGGAAGAAAGTTATACAAGCACCCAATGTGAAAAAAAGATTATTCGTATTTTAAATAGGTAAATACTAAAACTAATGTAAATGGCCAAGTTATGGAAATTGAGAGTTTGAAAGCATAATTAAAGGCTAAAGAAGATGTGAAAGTTATGCTAGTGTAATAATTTTCTAGTTTGGAATGTAAGATTGTTAACAAATAAAAGGTGATGGAGAAAATGATCATTGAAAATTATGAGCTAAATCTCACATTATCAAAGAGAGAAGTATCAATAGTGTGATAGTGCTAGGATTGCTTACATGTTCAATTGTTAGTGCTAGGATTGCTTACATGTTTAATTGTCACAAACGTAATGTAATTGTCTAATGTATTTGGTAGTAGAAAATAAAAGCTTTGCCTAGTTTGAGCATATATGTAAGTTGTATATTAAAAGAAAAAAGTTTCTATTGTTTTATAAGCTTAGTAATTAGTTGCAAGTTTATTTTAGAAGGTTATTGTATCAATTGCATTGTGAATATTTTAATATATGAATATTGCAAGTTTATTAAGTGGATATAATTCTTATGATTTTTGTTCCTTAATGAACATCTTACTTTAAACGTATTCCTCTAAACTTATGTTATATTATAATCCATAAATCTAAAACACACATACTAAAATGAGGCAACAAAATAAGTCCAAAATATAGCAACATAATTAATTACAATCATATCACATACTAATAGAAAAACAATATATAATGTTAAAATTTAAATGGTAAATACTACCAATTAGCTTCTTTTAGCCCTTGCCTCCTTAGATCTAGGTAATCTCACTTATTTTCTTTCCAATTATTTGAACCTCTTTCTACGTAATGCCTCATTGTGGGTTGTACTACTATCTTGAGTAGATGTGAAGTTATATATCGTGAGCATGACATATCATTTTTATCATGTTGGTTTGTGTGTGAACTTAGACCTTAAGGATTTTGTGTTGTTTGATAACTTAGTTACATATTCCTCTTCAATACTTGAGTTTACTTCCTTATAAATGCTAAGAATATGTAGTATAAATACATCCGCACCTTATAAATCAAAATGCATTAATTTTTATTTTCCAAGTTACTACCATATAATAATATATTTCTTAAAAGTTCTCCATATGTGACTTTAATTCCTCCCCTTGCTCCCATTATTTCATGTCTTCTAACAACATTTTAAGCTTCTATATATTGTGTACTTTGTCTTCTAAATTTGTCTTTCCCTCCTTATCCTATGCTTACATTCCAGCTTTATTCCTTATAACCTTTACTTTTTAATATTGGGTTGATTACTTATGTCAATATTCTACTCTTAAGTGGTTGATATTTTTTGGTCTACCTCTCTTTCTCTATAATGAAATACTGCAGAAAAATATCTTTTTTTAAGGAATTGTTGTTCATTTCAATTAATTTCAAATAAGTTGTATATTGCTCAAATCAATAAATAGAATTGAGGAACCGAAGTCCCCAGTAATATTGAATTATAGGTATGCAAAAAGTTTTGGCACCGAACAACACGACTAAAGTTTCCATTAATGAAAGATATAAATCTATTGAATCTCGTGAAATCATTTCATAGAAGTTCATTATTGATAAAATCTTCTAGATTGAGCCTTTAGTAATATAAGCAACTGATTGCATATTTACAATGCATTCTATTTACATTCCCCATACCTATAGCCCTATGTCCTTTTCGTTAAAATAACTACAAATCTATCATCAAAGCAAAAGACCTATAACCTTAGGATTCTACTGGACTTCGACGTTCATAACCTTAATATGAACTTTAGTGCTTCCAACTTCTTGATGTAACACGTAACATGAGCCTTATTTATGTATCCTAGATCGAACGTGAAAGAAAAATAACGAAGAAATGTGAAAATAGCTTATTTCAGTTCCATAATGTTCAAAAGAGCTTTCCAAGGCTAAAATGAGCTCAAATTTACTGTCACCTTCATGAAATCTACCACCGAGACGTAGTCAATGTCTTTCTATAATTTTCTCAAAAAATGAGCATCTGAATTGGTCAGAGTAACTTTACGTGCTGGACCTCGTTTCCAGAGACCGACATTCGGAATCAAACACGAAGGATACAAAAGACAGAAGGAACAAAAGGTAGAAGATACGAAACACAAAAGATACAAAAGACAGAAGGAGCGGAAAGACAGAAGGAACAAAAGGCAGGAGATACGAAGCACAGAAGATACAAAAGACAGAAGGAGTGAAAAGACAGAAAGAACAAAAGACAGAAGATACGAAACCCAGAAGATACAAAAGACAGAAGGAGCGGAAAGGCAGAAGGAACAAAAGGCAGAAGATACAAAACACAGAAGATACAAAAGATAAAAGGAGCGGAAAGACAAAAGGAACAAAAGGCAAAAGATACGAAACACTCTTTTCCTTCAATAAAGCAAGAATGAAAGATAGTTAACCTATCTTTACAAGTTTGATTTCTCTCCTTTCCTTCTTTCTCCGAAATCCTTCTCCTCTCTCTTTTAATTTCGTTTTCTTTCTCTTCTCCCTCTTCAATTCACGATTTTCTCCTCTTACCAAACAAAACAACACATTCTTATCCCATTTCTACCTTTAATGAGCCCAAAAAATTCATCATACCCTTTCTTATAAGCTTATATTCTTCTATGCTAAAGTTATCTCCCAAAAATATCTTTGAACATCCTTATTATATTAACTTTTAACACTCTAATTTCCACTTACCAATTCAACAAATTCTACTAACCTTGACATAAGTATAGTTCCAAAATTAAATATTTCAAAACTCCAAAATTATCCTAAGTCACACTTACTTTTTTTAAAAAAAATTCCGAGGTCCAACATTACGTTCACGAATGAATTGAGTAACTACAGGAGACTTTAACCTCTTTATATAGCTTTCATATAGGGTTTCTCCTTCAAATGCCCAATATCAGTTGGTTCACACTGATCGAAATCTATTTTTCTCCGGAACTTCAACACATTAACCTAAATCATTTATTGGGTCACTTTATTATCTTTATCCAGATTAAATTACTTAACTTAACCGATAAATTATTGAAAAAACCAAAAAATACAATTAATTGTTGTTCACCAAATGAGAAAATATCTAATATTTAATCCTAGGGAAAATATCACCATCATTATTAAATATCAATTTCTTTTTTCTACCCAAATCCTAGTTTTGAACTTCACTACATATTGATGATAGATTTTCTCTATCCAAATGTCTCAGTTATGTTCTTACGCACAATCTCATATTTAGGTAGTGTGCTTATAAAGGCTTTAACAGGTGCGTGTGATCCTTATCCAGAAATTCTTGATATACATCAGTATATAAAGCCTTTATTTCCTCTTTACATGCTTTTAATCATACTCAGTCGTGAAATTTGTTTCCTTCCAAAATAATACCTAGTAAGTATATCTAATATGGCTTCCCTTGGCGTAAATATGACTTTTATACTTCCCGCGCTTTGCACATGAAGCCATTACTTTCAAAGCCTTTCCTAGACTAAGATATTGGTCATTAATGAAGCTCCACCCATTGCCATCAACCCCCACAAACATATTTAAAAACTAGTTCCTAGAATCATAATTCTCACCTTTCACCACTGCTGACAATAAAGCACAACCTAGGAACGTCTTCGAAAAGCATCAACCTTGTACAAATCAAAGTCTCGGCGCTCCAAATCCCATATTAAACATCTTAGATGCCTTTCTAAACTTGTCTCAATCTTGAATCTCTCTCCTTTATTTTTTCCTAAACAACTCATGCTCATACAGCCACAACATTGCATAATTTTGCTTCTTGAAACTCCTCGATATTTTTCTCACTTTCTTTATTTCCCTATAACACATCACTTTTGTAATACTAGTGGCAAACTTTTCAGCTAAATCAATAATCATCTCCTTCACATTCCAAGATGAATTTCTTCCAAACTTCTTTAAATATTCTTTTAGATGTCATGTGGAGTTCACTTGCCTACTCCTTGCGTCCCTATTGTAAGTGTAGTTAGGATGATAAACTCACCAGCTATGAATGTCTCCTCTTCTCCTTTTCAACTGCCAAAACTTCCACAGCTATCCAATTCATTTCCCTTTGTCTGTTATCTTTGTCTTTATAGGTAACATACAAAATTATATTCAACCAATTGAATTGGCACAATCAGTTCAGCTACGAGCCGTATCAGACTCCTAGACAAAGGAGCATTATAAGTTCAAGGACAGTGAATTGTTTTCAACGGAACTATTTTAAAGTTTTAGTATATATATTGACGGCTAGTGGCAGTATAGAAGAATAGTTACATTTCTATAAATCTTTTTTTATGGAATGAAAATTGTTAATGTCATCTTTCACTACAAATTTGTTAAAATTATGAACTTACAAATCCACTATAGGATTCATATTCCACATCATTGATTTATTTCTTTCTGCTTCCGCGTGATTCTTTACTGCTGCAATGGCCCCAAGTACTCTGACATGTGCCTAAGATAACCCACACTCCCTTGTCCCATACGACCATAGAGCGAAATTCTGATACGAATTGCTTCTTAAAGAGACGGGGAAAGAGAATCCAATACCACTATTGTGCCTGAGGGACCTGCATGATGTCACCGCACCCCAGAGACTCAACAGTTCAGTATTGACACTTCATTCAAAATTGTAAATAATATTAATGTTTATTCACATCCAGCAATAAATCAAATTCCCTTGTCACAGATCATTACATCCAACCAGGATGACGTAAAAGTTTCGAGTTCAACTCTGCTACCCCTCTTTCAAGAATTGCATTGAAATTGGTTAGGAATTATCTGACAAACACCACCATCCAAAACCCAATAATACACGATGCGACGGCCGGGTAGTGAAGTAGATTGCATGTGAGACGCGGAGAAGTCAAGTGGCAAAATATCATGTTCTCCGGAAAATTTGCATAAACCCACGAGTGATGAATTGGATAGGCTCTGGACTGGAGACATGCTTATCCATCATAATGGCGTCTAAAGTGGAGATTTAAGGTCTCAACTTTTAGGTGTTTTAAGTCCAAAGAAGACCATCAAAGCCTATTTCTAGATTTGAAACAGGACTGTCATCGAACTCCTGATCCAAACTATGGACGTCTCCTAATGAGTCCATATATGGCTCCACTAGGTCAGGGGATCGTTCGGATGGTATCCCATAATCACGAAGAATCTGAGATGAGGCAGAAATTGCGATTTCCCTCTCCAAAACAGCAAGATAATTGTCTTCGAATTCAAAAACTAAATATTTGTCCTTGCTTGCTGGTGATGAACACAACTAAGAACAGTGAGAGAGATTGTATAGTATGCAAAATACGGGAATGAGATCGCTCCACTTACAATCAACGAGGTGTGCTAGGTGATGGATGTTTTTTATTCGGGTTCCATTGAGCCTTAAAACCTGTAATCATCATCCCTGATTATTTGTAACTTGATTGGGAAACAGGCTTACAAAAGCTTAAAGTATTAACTGACAACTTGCCTGCTGATTTCCCATATCCTCGTAGCCAATGTTGGCTTCATTTGCTAAGACCTATCATCAGAAAGGAAATTAGTACAGGGTCATTCTTTAGCAAGGATGATACATGCGAAAAATATTTCCCGCCATAACTGTCAGCAAATGAACTAGTTGCAAGTCTAGAGAAGAAATTACAAGACGGGTAAAAAGGTAGAAAGTTTACCTGTGATAGGATAACAATTTGTTCTCCTTTGAATCTTGCTAGAGAGTAACGTGCTTTTGTTAATAGTTTCAGCTGAGCAGAGGATACAAATAGATTTAGAAAACTATCTTGATCAGAAAGGATGAGTTCAAAGTCGCGATAGAAAAGGGATGATGTTCCCTTGAGGGCAGTACTTACACCAATAGAGTCTTCACATTCCTCCCTATTGGCAAACCGAAAACAAGAAAAGAGAGCCAAATAACCTCAGAGTTAGCCAGTTAAATGGACCAAAAGGTTCATGTACCAAAATGTTTTATGGATTTTTACAGACACTATCGAGCACAAGGAAGCATTACATACTCTATCAGTGGTTCTGAAAGAGGAGTAAACACCAATCCAGCAACAATTATAAAAGAAGGCTGACCACCATCAATGTGATAAGGAACCTTGAAACCAAGAGAAAAATATAGAAACTAGTTAACATATAAATGTAAAAGAAAGAGGAAATGCTTTAATGACTGAAGTCATCCAAAGTTTTTAAATGGCATACCAAATGCACTCTTGGGTTTAGAAATACTTTAACTGTCATGAAAATCCCTGCTCTGATAATACCAAGCTCTGCTACCTCACCAGCAAATCTGTAGAAAAACATTACATAATTTTGAAATATTTAAAGATAGGCCATCAGCTAATTTCACAAATGTTACTCATATCTGATAGCACATTCCACTTCAAAAGGTGGGGATTATAGAGAAAAGGGTAACTATCTCATTAGGCACAAGTATGATGTATTTAAACCACACAAACCAACACAATTAACTGGACCAAAATACCATTATATCAAAAGATATAGTGAAATTCTAATTCCTATAATGACAGAGAATAAGACTCTTTACTTTTGACTGATAAGGTAACGAAATGCAATGCGCTCATTTGATCGGAATGGCACTGTTCCTTCACATCCAACATGAACACCATCAAAGCTCATGATCACATCCCCCTAACAGGAAAACAACTGCCATTGTTACTGAAAAATGATATACACAGTTGTTCCACCATTTCAATTTATCCATTGTTACTGGGAAATGATAAACACGGTTGTTCCGGCGTTTGAAGTTATCTTATGGTTGATTAACTCGTTATCCAGGATAGCAACATGTATTACACAATTGCATGTAACACATCAGTGATTGATGATATAGAAAAAGATTACATTTCTTGCCTGAAATGGGTCATGGACCATAAATTGTTAAAAGACCAGCCTACTCTCGATCGCTGACCATGATGGACTACTATGGTGCATTTTACATGTGACAAACAACATTCCTGAATCCTTTCTTCTACAACTAAATTTTCGTTTTTGCTCATATTTCTTCTCCATTTTTGTCAGTGTAGTAACAGATTATCTTTAATATTGTTTGTAATTTACGTAAAGAGACATGGGACAATGAGGTCACCGATACTAACTTAAACTTAACTGCAATTAGAACTTTCCTCAAGTTGACCATATAAGAATATCAAATCAAGAAGGTTTTGAATAGCCGATTAGCTAGTATACCTCTTTTAAGACCTTGCTTGCATCAGAGGTTGGTTCAACCCTCCTAACTAGCACACCCTATACAAACAAAAGTTTGTAGTTGATTTAATTGGGATATAAAAATGGGTCTTAAATAATTTTGATCACAAATGAGATAAGTATAAGCATGGAATAAATATCATTCAATTAAATGTAGAATAACATATGTCGGAACAAATTCTTATGCAAACAATAGATATTAGCTCCCAAGTACAAGATCTAGTGAAACTTCATAAATTTAAAGACAAGATTATATCCCTATGAATGATTGGATTCCCGATGTCAAGTCCGAATGAATTTAAGAAACTGAAAGGTAAGAAATTTCCATGATCAATTTCATCTCCACTAAAATCACCATCTGCACCACATGTACCCAAGTCTGCTCTCCACCTTGTTCCCCACCACTAAGAATTTCCTTGTATCTACCTTCCAGCTACTTTATCATTTATCAGCTCAGCTTCCTTGTTTTTAACCAGGCAATAGTCCCAGACTATATTCATTTTCAACTCTCTCGTTTAGCCTCACACAAGCCATTTCAAGCCTTACCAATGCCATAAGATACATGACTTTAACATGAATTATTATTATTTATAAATCACAAACCTGAAAATCATCAGTAAAGGTCAAGTACACTACCTGAAACAAGGTCATACTTTAGATCCAGCAAAGAAGAACAAACAGATATACCTCATTGGACTGTACTTTTAAGCATGCACGAAGAGCTGGATTCTCCAACTTCTGCAGTAATACGCCAAGACATGGGAAGCCTGGAAGTCAATGTAAAAAGAATAGCAGATCAAAATGTATGGTGAAGATTCACAACAAAATGAAGCAAAATCGGAAATACCAATATAGTTGTGCGTTGGAATAAATAGATTAGAAAAACATAAAAAACATGTTATACTCTGTTCTGTGGACTAATGTGAATACATCCAAAGGCATGTTTTATCCAAGTTCATAAGTAACAAGCAGATACTCCCACTGACATAGGAAAATAAGTATTCATGATAGAAACTAGGTCTAAGCAAAGTTTAAAGAATCTTTAAAAAGAGATGTAGTAGCAACGTAACTTGTGACATGGATACACTGTGGGAAGGACCTACTACTTGCAAAGAGGAGTATTTTATTAGGAGTCTATAAGAGGACTATTTTATTTTTAGTAGGAGTCTATTATTTCTGCACTAATTTCTGTTATAGTTATGTTAATAAAAACAATTTGAATAGGAGTCTTTCTAAGTGTCCTAAAATAGCTTGAATAGGAGTTTTTCTATGAGTTCTAGTTTACGTGGAACTTTTATGTTTCTTTGCCTATATAAGGCTATTACGTTATGCAATAAAGTAAGGAAGAAATTATGATAAAAATTAGCTAACTAGGAGTAGAGTAATTTAGCCCAATCTCGGCAGACCTTGTCTTTGACAAGTGCTGTTAGTTTTTCATCACCAAAAATAGGTTCTGCAAGGAAGGGAACCAATGTAAATAAGGGGAAAGGGATTAACTTTCTTGAGAATCATTCTTGGACTCGATTTCAAGCACAGGGACATAACAATTCAGTATCAAAGCAGGAGTTCATGGACGAAACAGGCAATTCAGCCGCAGAGCGATCTTCAGTAGATGGATAGATGGATCAGAGGATACAGGCATTAGAAATGGGGCAGCAAGAATTGAAGGGTCAATATGCAGAGATTATCCGCATGCTTGCAAGGTTGGAAGGTGCAAAAGCGAGCGAATATTAGGCACCATCACGACCACCAGGGGAGGCCAGGACTCACGAGGGCAGCGGGCAAGAATGATGCCTAAATATACTAAGATGGAATTTCCAACGAACAATGGCTCGATGGATCTGTTGGTTTGGCTTCATAGGTGTGAGCAGTTTTTCCTAAGCCAACAAACAGCGAAGGAGGAGAAGGTAAGATTGGCTACCTTTCATTTTAATGGGGGAGCCCCAATTGTGGTTCTTTCAACCTGAACAAGAAGAACTAGGGATGCATTGGTACTCTTTCAAAAGCCATTGTAATATGAGATTCGGCCCTCACCTTAGTAACAACCCTGTAGGAGAATTGGCATACCTCAAACAGACGGGGAGCGTAGAAGAATATCAACCCCAATTCCAAACACTGTTGGCTCGAACCATAAGGCTTCCACGAGATCTACAAGTAAATCTATTCACGACTGGATTGGTAGAATGGCTGTGAATCGAGGTGGAGATGCAATATCCTATTAATCTTAGCTGCAATGAACTTAGCAAGAGTATGTTAAAGAAAATTGCAATGTATGCTGATGCAATACACCCAAGGCGTAAGAGACAGCCGAAACACCACCCCATGGCTATCTTCACGACTGGATAGTAGTTTTAACAGCCCCAGCGCAAGTGCAGCCACACCTTTAGGAAGTAAGGTAAACCCGAGGGCTAAAACAACAACCTCCAGTATAGCAAGTACTATGTCCCCGATGGGAAGGCACGTAATCATAGCGGAAATGGCTGAAAGAAGAGAGAAGGGGTTGTGCTACAACTGTGACAAGACTTATTCACTGGGGCACAAATGTACGCAACTATTTTGGATTGAGGTGGCAAATTCTGAGGAAGAAGGGGAGGAACTAGTAGAGAGGGAACCTGAGATATCTTTGCATACCATCACTGGCCTAACCTAAGTTCGAGCTTGAGGGCAAGCTCGATGTCAAAAAGGGGAGTGATGATATGGATGCATTGTGGGAAGGACCTACTACTTAAAAAGAGGAGTGTTTTATTAAGAGTCTATTAGAGGAGTGTTTTATTAGGAGTCTATCAGAGGAGTATTTTATTTTTTGTAGGAGTCTATTATTTCTGCACTAATTTTTGTTATAGTTATGTTAATAAAAACAATTTGAATAGGAGTATTTCTAAGAGTCCTAAAACAACTTGAATAGGAGTTTTTCTATGAGTCCCAGTTTAGGTGGAATTTTTATGTTTCTTTGCCTATATAAGGCTATTACTTTATGCAATAAACTAAGGAAGAAGTTATCACAAAAATTAGCTAATTAGGAGTAGAGTAATTTAGCCCAATATTGGCAGACCTTGTCTTGACAAGTGTTGCCAGTTTTTCATCACCAAAAATAAGTTCAACAAGGAAGGGAACCAACGTCAATAAGGGGAAAGAGATTAACTTTCCTGAGAATTGTCTTTGGACTCAATCCTAAGCACGGGCACATAACAACTTGCTTTCACTAGGAACTCCATTTTGACTACTGTAACTACGTCACAAATTAAACTTCCTAGCTATAAAGAAAAAACTCCATTGATGTGAGGTTAAGAAGAACCGCAATGTTATAGAAAATGTAGCATACAGCAACTTGAAGGTAGTTTTTCTTGAGACCAGTTGAACGTTGATATTAACACTAGGATATTAACAAAACTACCAGAACTAGTTTAGACTTAAAAAAACATCTCTCTCTCAGAACAGCAGTGTACATAGTTCAAACTTCTAAGGGCACCACAAGCAAATGAACAATGAAAATAAGAACAATTGTAAATAATCAGAGCACCTTACCAGTATATTTTCCATTCCTCTCATAGTCATTCAGAAAATGAGATACAACTGTTGTGGGAATAACATATCCAATGTTCTCAGCCTCTTCAGATCTGTAAACCTAAAAGCACTGTCGCGTAAAAACAAAGTGGAAAATGACAGACAATTGTGTACGAGCACAGCAAGCATGTGGAAAATAGAACAAAAGAATCCTATCTTCATACCTATAAGCAAGTAAAAAAAAGTAAATATCTGGATCGGGACATATAGAAAAAATATTTCAGACCAAGAAAATGATTTAACACCTGAAATGCCACCCCAATGCACTCTCCCTGATCATTGAATGCAGGACCACCACTGTTACCTAAAATCTAGCAAGTATAAGCACTGGCTATCACAATGATATGAAATCAAGCCTTAATAAAAATAGAAAAAAAAACAACTACATAGAAAGAGAGGGAGCACTATATAAGTGATCCACTCTGAAAAAATAACAAATGTAATTGGGAAAATTGCAATGAAAGCAGAAGTTAGCAGAAAAGTTACCCGGATTTATTGCGGCATCAATTTGAATACCCAACAGATCAGATGATCCGTGAGCATACGAAGTAACCTGAAAATTTAAGGTTGCAACTTCGTACTATAAATTGATCTACAAAAAGATTTCTCAAGAACAACTGAAGACATCAAACTGAAACTAATTCACTGCTTATCAGAATTCATTCCACTAATCACAAAGTTATACCTCTATTCGTGATACAACTCCCTTTGTCACTGAAATGGTGTCTCCTCCAAGAGGATATCCTACAACAGTTACTGCATCCTGACCATATAAAATACACAAAAAGCATATCAAAACCATAAATACGAGACAAAGTATCAATGTTAATTTTTAGAACAACCAAAAGGCATACCTCCACAGAAATGCACTATAAATACATCACATATCTAATTCCAACAGACATCCACATAAATAAAGAAACAGGTTGCAGTGTCATTTTTTCCTCAAGAAAAAAATATTGGTTTAGATCTATTGTACTTAGGGGATTCTTCATAATTTTTAGACATATTTCATATGATGATCCGGAGTTGGCGAGCACATAACTTTTAAATGCTATAACAAATATCATTTTCATTTCACAAGTTAGAAAGCCCAAGCGAAACATAATAGGTGCAGCTGAGAATGCAAAAGAAGAGGATTGAAAGACAAGAAAATACAACACAATGACACCATAATAAGTACAAGCTACAATTACAACCTGCAGACGTGGCAAGCGTCCAAGCTTAAGTGGTTCTGCTTCTTCCCAAAACTCCTTATGTTCCACCGAGAGCAAAGCTATATCACAATCCACGCCTCTAGCTAGTACCTGTTAATTAAATCACGAAGACAAGTCAGCTGCAAGATCCAATGCCAATTCCCCATAAGCATAAACAATCTCCGACCTAGCAATTTAGGCATGCAACTATTACGTGCTTCAGTAAACAAGGATCAAAATGACTTTTCCCTCCAGTTTCCAGCCACATTGAGACATTAGTGGAAGACAAAACTAAAAAACAACATTTAAGCTTAATATTCACAAAGTAACTAGCACATAATATTGTAACGATTAAGGATCTAGTAGAATAAAAGTACCTTAGCAACATATTTTTTATCATCTCCCCTTCTTTTTACTTTGACCTGCATTTAAATGTAAAATGAAAAAAAAGTAAATTTCGTGTCTTTAACAACACTTATGAAAGAGGCCAGGCAAAGCTTCAACATAACATAAAATGTTGACTAAAATAGGAAGCGTTATATATTGCCACTTTCATATACATGCTCCTATAGGAAGCGTTATATATTGCTGCTATCATATACATGCTCCCTAACTCATCAAATCAAAAGTATGATGAGCTAATTCTGACAAAATAAACCCAATTTCCATGTTACCTTACTTGGAAATACAGATGCTCATACTTGAGAGAAATTTGAAAAGTTTGGGGACTATTATTATATGTGAGTCTATCATATCAATAGTACTGTGTCCTTAATTTTGAGAAAAGATAACCTGTGTATCATGTTCAACACAATGAGCATTTGTTAAGAGCTTTCCATCTCCAATCATAAAAGCACTGAGACAAAAAACACAATACAAGAATGAGTACAAGTAAAAAGTCAACTAGAAACTTGCCAAAATTTGCAGAGTAGAACAGAAATTGAATACCATCGCCCACATTCCCACACAAAATACAAAATCAGCAACCAGAAAATCCACAAATTTACTAAAGAACCACGCTGCTCACCTCCCAGTGCTTGTGTATTGCCTTTGTTTTTGCCAAGGAAGCGAATAATCTGGTGCAGTATGAGTGCAATAAACCTATACAAATTGAAAGAAGGAAAAAAGTCATATATTACCACAAAAAAGCAAGTACAAGAAGAATGAACTAAAGCTAACAATTCATTGTCAAATATAACATTCATCAGTACAATTTCTACCTTGACAACCGCATTTAAAAAAGCCGCCTCTTGAAGATTCCCTGCTTCGACCTGAAAAGAAAAAGAAGGGAACAAACGATATAAACTGCCAAATCAAAATAAGCAAGCAACGCGAAAGCAGAATTACCAGACTCTCCTTCGAATCAAACTGAAACTCCTCCTTCTTCTCTTTTCTTTGTATCCCAAACGCCGTCCCTTGCGACTTTCCATCGCCATATAGATACGAATTATCATCTTTTGGTTTTCTCTGATACTTCTTCTGCGGAGCCCCTCCTTTGGCGGCTTTTGGAGCGAGTGAGACTAAGGACCGGTGCGTCGGAATGTGACGGATCAACTTGACGGCTGAGGTGAGGCCGGAGAAGCAGCAACTGGCTATTGCGATGGCCATGCTACGGCCGACAGTAAACCTTCAGTAACTGCTTATCCTAAACCAAAAATTGGATGAAGTCAGGGATTAGTTTTGGCGCCTCAGTTATTTTGACCAATAGGAATCGTCGGATTGTTCTCAGAAATAATGAACTTAGTAGTCCGTTCAAAAGTTAGTCATTTCACTTCAGGGAACCAAACGTCCTCGTTTTAGACATTAGCATCTCCAGACGGGATGTACAGGATCGAGTCCACTTTTTGCTCATGTCTAAGGATGACAGCGGGTTGAATCGAATAAGATATCTAAATAGGGACCAAATCTTCTGTTCCCAATGTCCAAGACTAATCCTACGCCATTCAAGCATGGTCACAAATTTTAGTAGGTCTGAGTAAAATTGTTGATGATATTTATTTTTATGACCATTAAGCAACTTTATTACAAACATTCATTCAGGGTAAGGGGATATTCTACATGATTTTTTCATATAATATTTAGTATGATGATCTATAGTCATTGCAACTCCAGTTTGAATCATATGCAAAATTTCTTCTTCAATCTTTTCATTATATTCATGATCATTGTCAGAATTATTATCAAAAGAAAACATCTGTATCATAATATATAAAAAGATAAATAATAAGCTTATTGCATAACAAGATAACATAGCAATAATCATAACACAATAATAATAAAGTATAATTTAATTCATTACAACAAAATTAACCAAACAAAAATCCAATATAACACATTAGAAGTAGCAAAATCCAAAACAAC
>JAOSBK010000004.1:9964611-9984856 GCA_027568895.1 Erythroxylum shatona
TCGAGGCCATTAAATTGTTTATGAAAATTGTTTTCCGCATAAATTACAATATGTGTGTGTATGTGTTAAAAAAAATTATACTGAGTTTTGACTGAGTGATGTAGCACGTCACCCTCGCGGGGCATGAACTCGGATATCACCATCGATGTCGGGTTCGGGTCTTGCGGGAGTGGGGTGTTACAAGGACATTGGATTATTATAGTGGGTTGGTATGTGAGAACTCTAACCTCAGTTAGTGAAATCGAGCAAATGTTAACAAGTCTTATCTGATGCTTAAGCATTTTAACATGAGATGTCATATCAACATGTTAACAACGTGAAGTTTAGTGAGTATATGGAATATATGTGTGAAGTTTAGTGAGTATATGGAATATATGTGTGATGCTCGAGAAGTTTCGAGAGTAGGTGAGAGTTGACATATGTTAGTGTGCTTCACAAAAGTATTCAAATAGGTGAGATTCGAATGCGAGAACAAAGATGATTGATACAATTAATTTTTGTAAAGTCTAAGGGTGTGGAGAAACACTTGTTTTCTATAAGAAAGTTCCAATGTATGAATGTATGTGAGGTTTCTTATACACGTTGCTCAAATTATTAATTAACTTAGTTATAGAGTAATGTGCTTGCACTATGAGTGTGCTTGGATGGACCATAAACTAAAATGGTTTAAGATGACTAAATCAAAGGTTCATCAAGGCACCTGATCATTCAATTGATAATGATGTAGCAACATATGATAAGAACATAGAGAAAGTAAGATAAAAAATGTGAGTACTACCTAAATACGATGGAAGAAGGAGAAACACTTTCTAAAATAATGAGAAAGAAAATAAATGATATGAAAAATTAATGAATTTCATCTTAGTCTATATTTTCTATCATCTTAATAAAGTTAGTGGCTATACTACAAGAAAATTACAAATTATCGATAGACCAAATTTCGTAGTAAATTAGCGACAAAAATTGAGTTTCATAAGTGAACTTGTCGAGAAAATTTGTATATTACGACAGAAAAAAATGCATTGGAAAATGTAGAGGGAATTTATTCGTGCAATTTTTTGACCGAATTTAGCAACGGAATATTGAAGGTCATCATAAAAATAGGCGGCAATGGTTGGCGGCAAGAATAAGCATTAGAGTTTACCAACAGAAGAAATGTCCATCAATAAATGAAAATGACGTTTACATTTAAAGTTAAACGACATCGTTTCATCTGGGAAGAAAATAAACACCCGAAGCCCCTATATTTTATTTTCATTTTTCTCTTCTCCTCCGTTGGTCCTCTGCTGCACACATTGTCTTCTTCGATTTGCTCATCTTCGTTCGATCTTCAACCAACTACTCCTTCAAGTTAGTTGTCCACTTGCTGCTCTTGGGTTAATTTTTTTGTCTTTAATTTTTGTATGAAAAACATTATATGCTCAATGTCTTGGTGTTATTATGGATTCAGTTATGAGGGTTATTTGGGTTGTTAATGGGTTATTGTTTGTTGTTGTGTGTTTATGTTGGTGAATAATGGAAGGAGACAGTAGTTTTAAAACAAAGTAGGAATGAATTTCAATAGGGTACCAAGTGTTCGATAAAAGTTCTGTAAGAGGTCTCTAACATCATATATAATGTGGAATGTTTCTTTTAGTGGTTCATTAGTTTATAGATTGATTTTATATCATTTAATGGTTCATTAGTTTCTGTTGTAATAATCCAAAGTAACTTTAGAACGATTTTAAAGAAAAATCTCTTAAAGTTTCCTCAACTTTGGAATCATTTAGTGGTTCATTAGTTTCCTCAAGTTTGTTCTTCACTTCCTTGTCATTCGCATTGTTGTCATTGGTTACACCCATTACCATTGTCCCATACTAGCCCCAACTTCTCTCTCATTATTTATGAGTTTGTGTTTATGACCATGTATTGTTAATGTCTTAAGTCTCACCCAAACTTAATTATACGATTGAGTTTGAGTTTTGAGGTAATCATTTGCTTTCTTAGGTAAGATATATAATGCTTTAGGCAATTTATACATAAGGTGCATCATGATTTTCAAAACCAAGTTGTTGATCAACATATATGAACTCCTTTTATAATAAAAATATTTAAAATGTATTTTTATAGTTTGCACTTCTCCCAAATTGATTTAATTTTTGATTCATAGTAATAAACCAACTTGTATCACTAAGGGCTTCTTCCATATTCCTAAGTTCAATTTTAAAAATAAGAACAATAAGTGATATATTTCTAGAATAAGATTTGGTAATTACCTCTTGTTAAACATCATTTATCATTTAATTTAGAGGATGACCTTCTTGTATCTCTAATCCATTATAAGCATCTCGTCCTTCTTATCTCCCTAACTTGATTCAACTACTAGCTCTTGCAAGGTGCGTTGGTGATCATTTTTGTTCTCTTTAGGGGCTAATTTCTTCAATTCCTGAGTTAGATATTTGTGATCCTCTTTAAGACTTTTTCTCATAGGAAAAAGGTTTAGATTCATCAAAACACTATGTTTAGAATTCAAAAATAAGAGTTTTCCTATTAAACACTTTATATGCTCTGCTAATTAAATAATAACTAAGACAAAATTCTTCTGTCCACAATTTTAAATAAAAATTTTTGGATCTTTAATGTTCAAAATATAATACTTATAACCAATTGCTTTGAAATAACTAATCATTGGATTCTTCCATTACTAATACTCATATGATAGTTTATACATAGTTGATCTTATAAGTCTCCATTAGCTATATGACACGCAGTTGTTACATCCTCTATCAAAAAATACTTTAGGAGGTCATTAATTTATTTATTACGTTCTATCTATGTCTTGAAATGTCACATTTTTTCTTTTATCAACTCCATTTTTTGGAGTGGTTCTAGCATTTAAATTTTTATTTAAAAGATATCATTCTCTTTATAAAAAGTCTCAAACTTCTCATTGTCAAATTTCGTACCATAATCACCCTTAAGTAAGCAATAAAGGGTTCCTTTTCATTTTGAAATCTCTCGGGAAACTTAATAAATTCCCTAAAGCATTCATCTTTTTTAGCTTAAAATATTACTATAAAATTTGCATAACATTTTACACTTGAATAGAAACTTTAGCATAGACAAACAAATCTATGTGAAGTAGTTGTAAAAGTCTAGTCAAGTTTAGTGACTTTTTCCCCTTTGCATAAGCTCTTGATTTGTTTGCTCACTTGGAAAGCACCACTTACCTCCTTTTTTTACAAACTTGACTCTTGGAAGTCTATTCACGAGTTGTTTAGAGTTTAGGTAAGTTCCATTCTTGGATGTCCAAGCCTTTTATGCCAAATATAAGCATCTTCACTTATAGACATTAAACACTTCATACTTAGTTAGAGAGATCATTAAGATCAATTATATAAATGTTGCCTTCTTTCTTACATAAAAATGTAATGATGTTCTCCATGGTTAAAGAAATAATACATTATTTTCCTTCAAAATAAACTTTATAGTCTCTATCACATAGTTGACTAATACTTAATAAATTATACTTTAATTATTCTACTAAATGCAAATTGTCAATTATATTGTGATCTTCCTTACTTCCTCAATGTCAAATATTTTACCCTTTGGCATTGTCTCCAAATGTGAAAATCCTCTATTTTTGTCCCTAAGAGTCATGAATTAAGATACATCGTCGATTACATGCCTTAAGCATACACTTTTTGTAACATTTTTTTCTTTTTGTTAGAGACCTATAAAATAACGTAATCAATGTGTTTTGGGTGTCCAAATGAACTTGGGTCCTTGATTGTTAATTTCTTTTTTTTTACTCACATTTTAAAGGTTTTCTTACCATTCTTTATTTCGAGGAAGCAAATCTTTTATCAATGTATCTAAGGTTCCCACAAAAATGACGTATCATGTGACCTATTATATGTGTGAGCCTTGTATTAATGATAATTGAATTTAATGGCTAGGTTAGGAACTATACATGAATGCATATAACTTACTTTTTAGCCTAACAAGTGAATATCCACTATCTTAGGTAAAGGCTTTTTACTATATATGTATTGTTCCTTAAAAAATATAGTTTTGGTATGTCAAACACACTTCTATCAGTATATTTGATCTCATATTTATTACTAGAATTATTTGAGCTACCATCATGCTTTCTAAATCTTCATTTCTCCTAATAAATTTAAACAAAACTCTTTCTTCATTGTCTTTATTCATCCAGAAGTTTTAAGTTTCATTAACTTTGGAAGATAATTTCTTCCTTTTCATGCTTATATTTTCCATTCTCTTATCTAGTTAATCATAATTCACTTCTACATTGCTTTCATAGTTAGTGCTTGAAAGTATCTCATTATCATTTTTTATGAAGCAGATATAAGCTACTCTTGTGAGGAAAAGCGTCAATAATTGCCAACCTCATTCGTCTTCATTGTAGTTTGTGAATATCCATCTATCAAAGTAAGTCATTCAACTAAGTTATGTCTATAATGTGATCAATTTTGTGTTGTTCTTAGCAATTTTACCTATAACAATGATTGACGAGATTTTAGGTTGGGGTTTAATAGACTACATGTTTATGTGTGGGCATTGTTTAAATTGAAACATAAAGAATTGATGTAGGTGATTATTAACATAAGGAATTTACATAATTGACATGACAATTCTTTGCATAATAAACCTTTAAGATGGTATATAGGCCGAAAACCTTAATGTAGCTCCCATGAGGCTTAGCAGTGAAAATTTTCATGAGCCTAGGAGTCTCAGCGAGAACTTGCTTTCTCAATTCATATGGTGAAACCATTCCATGTACCATAGTGCTTGTTTAAAATCAAACTTTGGAAATCAACTTATTGGTGATTAATGAAAATATAGTTATCTTGGTTTTGTATGTTGTTGTTTTGGAATATTATTAGAATGATTGATGGCTAGATGTATGAATTATATAAGTATTTACTACATGTTGAATGAGTTTGTATAACTATAGATGATTTTAGGCAAAATAAACCCCTAGGATGATATATAGGTTGGAAACCTGTGATGCCACTCCCATAAGGCTTATCGGTGAAAAATTTCGTGAGCCTAGAAGTTACAGCGAGAACTTGCTTTCTTGATTCACAGGTGTAAACAATGCCACATACTATAGTGCTTGGTTGACATATTTTTTCATTTTGTATAATTGTGAACTCATATGGAGGGATAGGTTGGTTTCAAATTGGAGGGGAAATGGCCAGAGACCTATAAAAACTTAGGGGATGTTCTGTAAAATTAGGAGAAATGAAAGATACTAACTATGAAATCACTTTTTTAAATAACAGTTTTGTATAAATGAGTAATGTTGATAGATATTGGATGTATAGATGATTAACATCCATTGGTTTCATTAATCATGAGCTTGTTAAGCGAGTTGAAGCTTTTATTCACTATGTATGTTCTCAACCTGCATATATGGATGGTCCAAAGATTAAATGTCTATATAAAAAGTGCAAACATGTTCGTTTTCTTCCTATTGATGAAGTGAATCTCCATTTGTTAAGAAAATGGTTTGTTTCAAATTATTTTGAGTGGACACAACATGGGCAGTTTATAATACCTCAAGGGGTAAAGAAGTAAACTCGACAATAAATGTGGTTGGGTCTGAAGGGGAG
This sequence comes from Erythroxylum shatona, assembly GCA_027568895.1. Taxonomy (NCBI): domain Eukaryota; kingdom Viridiplantae; phylum Streptophyta; class Magnoliopsida; order Malpighiales; family Erythroxylaceae; genus Erythroxylum; species Erythroxylum shatona. The sequence goes on from JAOSBK010000004.1 coordinate 9,970,233, forward strand.
ATTGGATTTATAACAAATAATGCGGATGCAACTGAAAATTCTTACATCTAAATGGTTTATGATGCAGCCAGTTATATCTTTTGGGAAAATATAACCAAACCCACATGCAAATAAGTTTTTTGACTTGCTAAAATCAACTGACCAAGAATTGTGGCCAAATTGTTAGACCATGACTTAATTATTTGCAATTGCTAGAATATTGAACATAAAGTCTAAACGCAATATTTTAGATCGAAGTTTGGATAAAATTTTTGCTTAGTATAATGAATAATTGCCTCCTAATCATACAATGGTTGATAATTTCTACAATATGAAGAAACTTATTAAAGGTCTTAGTTTGCCAGTTGATTAATTGTTGCAATTTTGGATCTATGTTGTTTTAGGGAGATGATGTGGAATTATAAGAGTACAAATTTTGTAATCAATCTAGGATCAAACCTAAAAAGTGTTCTATGAAACATAAATTAGTACCTTGGAAGTAGATGTATTATTTCCCGCTAACTCTGAGACTTCAAAGACTATATGCCTCTGATGTTATTGCATCTCACTTGGAATGACATAATGAACATAAATAAGAAGATGGAATAATGAGTCATCCATTAGATGCACTAGCATGGAAACATTTCAATAACACCTATTTTGAGATTGCAGCTGAAAGTCAAAATGTTAGGTTAGGATTGTCAACAGACAGGTTCCAACCTTTTGGTCAATCCAGCCAATAATATTCATCATAACTAATCATAATTACTCCTTATAATTTGCCTCTATAGATGTGTATGAATGAGACATATATGGTCGTGACAGTGATTGTCCTAGGGTCTACGAATCTAAAGTATAAAATTAATGTTTTCTTATGACCATTGGTCTCTAAATTGTATTATCTTTAGGAATTTGGCGGGGAGACATATGATGTGTTTGTTAAACAAATTTTTTGTTAAAAGTAACTTTGATGTGGACTATTAGTGATTTCCCTACATATGCTTTGTTGTTTGGATGGAGCACAGCAGGAAAATTGGCTTGTCCTTATTGTAGCAATGATTCTGGTGCTTTTTATCTTCTTAACGAGGCTAAACATCTTGGTTTGACAACCATAGGAAATTTATTCCTTTAGATCATCCATTTAGATACAATAAACAAGAGTTCATCAATAATAAGATAGTACAAACACCTCCTCCCCCTTACAAAGCTGGTGAAGAGATATTACAGTAGATTGATGAATCAGGTTTGCTGAAAGTTACAGAACTAGAAGCTGAAGAAGTTAATAGAAGCGTTAGTAAAAACTTTAGTTAGAGAAAACAAAGTATCTTTTAGGATTTGCCATATTGAAAAAGTAATTTGATACGTCATAATCTAGATGTGATGCATATTAAAAAAATATGTTTAACAATTTGTTTAAAACCATAATGAACATTGAAGGGAGGACAAAGGACAATGCAAAATCACAAGTTGATTTGAAAATTTTTTGTAGAAGGAATAAGTTAGGTTGAGATCTTCGAACCGGTAAATATCCAAAAGCATATTATACTTTGGAAAAAACAAAAGGGAATTTGGTGTAAATGGTTGAAAAGTATAAAGTTTCCCAATGGTTTTGTTTCAAACTTAGCACGGTGTGTGGACATAAAAAAGTACAAATTATTTGGGATGAAAAATCATGATTGTCATATGTTTATGCAAACGTTAATTCTAATTACATTTCGGGAGTTGCTACCGAATAAGGTTTGAGAAGTTATAATAGCATTAAGTTTGTTTTTCAAAAGCTTAACATCATCTGAAATAAAGTTGGATTATATGGAAAAACTACAAAGGAAAATTCTAGTTACTTGTGCAAATTGGAAGGGAATTTCCCTCTAAGCCTCTTTGACTGTATGGAGCTCCTACCTATATATTTAACACATGAGACTAAACTTGTTAGTTCGGTTTAATATCAATGGATGTATCTGTTTAAGATGTAATTATAGTTAAAGTTTAAATAAAAGTTATAGAATGTTTTAATCACATAATTGTAATAACCCTATTTGTAATGTAGGTATTTGCATCACTTGAAGAAAAACATCAAAAACAAAGCTATAGTTGAAGGTTCAATATGTAATGCTTATTTAGTAGATGAAGTAAGTACATTTTGTTCACATTATTTTAAGTCGCAGGCACACAAGAGAAAGAAGAATTACTCGTAATGATGATAGGGGAGAAATGGGTGATGTTGATGGTAACTTATCCATTTTCATATATCCAGGACAAACATATGAATGTTCAATAAGAAGAATGTTAACAGTAAAAGAAATAGAGGTTGCCCATGGCTACATTTTATTGAATTGTTAAGAGGTTCAACCTTTCGTGTAGTAAGTTTAAATTGATTTTGAAATAGATTATTTGAGTTTCCGAAGTTAATATTGTTCACAAATAAAATACATAATAATGCTTTGGGATTACATAAGCAATGGTTATGTGAGCTATGGAAGAATATCTCTCCGCCGACAAACAATTTTTATTATTAGAAGTTTGAGGTAAACCAAATTTATTCTTTAATTTTTTTATTTTATCTAATTTTATACATTAATTAGATAAATATTGTCATTTATAAATAATTATAGTTTGTTTTTCATTTTTCAGAAAGAATTTTTTGATCCAAAATTTGATGTTGTAATTTATAATGTACGAGAGAGGCAAGATCGTATATGTTATAGAGACTTTCTATAACTTTCTTGCTTTGATACATAAGAACGGTGTTCGATCACCATATATATATGAAGAAATATGGAGTTATTAGCAGCAGTATTGGGTATCACCCGAGATAATATCCATTTCAAAATGTAATTCTGCCAACTGACATGGAGGACCAGACATGAAGAGTCTACCCATACACACTAGAAGACCTTTGACTCATCAAAAGCATGCACTTCAACTTATAAGTATCAAAACTTTACACTTGTATCCTGTTTTTTGTACTTTGGTGTATAAAATTTGATTTCAATGTAATTTGATGTATGAAATTTTAAATGAAAATATATATGTATTATGGAGAATAATAATGTTATAAATGTCTGGTTCTATTAATGACTATATTGTTGAGTTAAATTTTTTTGTCTAACAGGGAGTAAGTATCACAAAAATAGAAAAAATTCTACTAAATTTTTTTATAAATTATAGTTCACTTATAACAATTTATTATGATACAGGAAAAGTATATGGGCAGGAAGCGTACACCACGCTAACTCTTTTTGAACACTCACATCAAGAAGTGTGATGATGTGATTTTTGTCGACACCCAATGCAGACAAGTTCATGTATGTAAAATTTATAATATTAATTCTTAAAAAGTTATCACTTATTAACATAAACAATTATAATGATATGACCAAATAAAAGAAAGCATTAAACGACAGTCTCAAAACTTTAAAACTGTTGATGAGAGTCAGCGTATCTTGATGCAGTGAGTAGTAGGGATCGTCGTAGAAGGATTTCGGCTTAGGTTCATTTGTGAACACATTATTCGCAAGAAGTTACATCCACTACAACTGGACTAGTAGGCGGTCCGTATCAAATGAGAGAGTCATCCAGCTTGAGAGCACAATGGAGAGGCTGACAAGTCAATTACAACAGTCGATGGAGTACATAGCTTAACTTCGTAATGAGATAAATCAGTTGAAAGGGAGGGACAATACCTCATTGTAGCAATCAAAGCATCTGCCTTCACCAGTAGTATAAGTAAATGTATTTGATGTTTTGCTACCCTTAAGTTTTTGTATAAATTCTTAATTTACAGTTAATTACAATGATTACTTGTTCATGTACATTTTAATTTTTTATTATATTAACGATCAAGATAATATTTACTAATATTTATCAATTAATGCTATATTATTTATAGAAATTAAATATACAAAAATTTATAAGATTATGAATAGAAAACTCGGGTAGGAAGTGAGAAATGGGAGTATAAATTTATCAAAGTTAAATTTCATGTTTTCCATTGCTAATTAGCAATGGGACGATAACATATGCCGATAAATGCCATTCCATCGCTAATTAGCGACATAATAAATAAATACGTCTATAAGTTACCGACATAATATATCACTCTATTGGTAAAAATTTAGCGACGATTAGTGTTTGCGTCAGTAAATTAGCGACGAAAACATATATATTCGTCGGTAACTTTAGCGATGGACATACGATTTACCATCGGCAAATTTACCGATAGCATAATGAGATTCTGTTCGCAAAGTAGCGACGAAATTCTATAAATATGTTGGTAAATTTTCCTTAACTTATCGACAGAAATCCAAAATTTCATCGCTAATGATTCCAACAGATACACAAGCTTCCATGGCTAAATTTACCAATGGCTATTTCGTCGACGTTTCTTTCCATTGGTAATTTTCGTCATCAAATTTGTTTTTTGAAGGAAAAACTTTATTTTTTGTTGGTAATTTCCGTCACAATTTTTTTTTTTGTAGTACTTAAAATGTGTAACTTTCCCATAAAGTAAGCGGATTTAGTGGAAGTAGTAGTTTCTAACTTTCTTTATTGTAAGCATATATAAAAATATTTCATGTTGTTCATTTTAGTGAGCAATTCATTCAATCATTTGTTTAATGAGAGTTTTAAAACTTTATGAAAATTTTATCATAAAGAGCTTTGAATAAGGAGTTTTCGAGAATTTATTTTAGAGAAAAGAGGTTTCTTGAATTTTCTTTGCATCATTTTTATAAACAATAATAAAAAGTTGATTTGAGTACATCATTTTTATTTTTATTTGAATTATACTAAATGCTACCATGTTGAGATTGAATGGAACATTTAAATATTGGTGCGAGTAATGCATTTAAAAATTTATGAAAATTTATTTGAAAATTTGAAAAGAAAGACTAGGTTAAGATTTAACAGACAAAATTCAGGGCCAATTTCTTTCCGCTTTAATTTTTATTTTTTTAGCTTTTAAATTTAGTAAAAAAATCATATTTGTTTGAGTTTTTTTGTTTATATTTTTTGTTTTAGTTTTTCATGCTTTTATAACTTTTAATTATAAAAGTGGTTTTTTTGTTTTTGTTTTTTATAATCTAATTTACTACAATGAAATATATTTTATTTGATCATTTAATATTAATTATTAATAAAAATTATGAATAATTTAATTTAATTTTTATGATTATTTTGAAGTTTAAAATAATTTGAATTTAATAATTACTTGATAAATATAATTTAAAATATCTCTGAAATATACAAATTTCAAATAATTTTGCTTTAATAATTAAAAATATTAACAAATAAATAGTAATTTACAAATAAATTTATTATTATTAAATTGTTTATTTTATAATAATTTACTAATAGTTTATTAATAGATATTATTTAAGAGATTGAAATAAATAAATAAATTTATTTATAAAAATTATTTATCTTATTTGTAATTATTATTAGTAATAAAATATAATTAAATTGATATTTACAGTTAAACAAGTATTTATTTTTATTTAAAAAACACAAATAAATTATAAGCAGTTCAAGTTTGAGCCCTTTTTTTTTTTCACATTTTGGCAAGTTTGAGCACTTCAATCATGCCTTAATTCTATCTGATTTGCACATGCCCGAGAAATAGTGTAGCTGCACAAGACACAATGCCCCTTCACTTCCGGCGCTGGTCTTTCCCATACGAAAGAGTTACTCGCAACCCATTTTGGAATTTTCTCCAATAATTTACCTCAACTCGCTCGTCAATCCTCATATCTGCGTAAGTACCAATAGCTTTGGCAATGACCATTTCACATCTCCAACAATGTCTAGTGACCATCGTCGCTCCTAGTTGATCACGGATACAGAACTGCAGCTTTTGACTCGGTTAGGCACTGGATTGGATGTACCAACCCAACTTGCTAAATGACATATCCCATTCCCATGCCTTTTGTCCGAAACAATTTCTCTTATGGTTGCACGTGCACCAATAGCTTATATTAAGTATGCACAAAATAGGATAAAATCTTTTTAAAAAAAGAATCAGAAAATCTGAACTCAAAACCATCAGTGTTGGGAACCATCAAGCATATTTTTGTTCACCGTAAAACTAAACCATATCATCATGTAAATTTAATTCAGCATCATAACGAAAGAGATAAAGTCTTATTAGGAAAGTAGACACGCTGGTCTGAAGTAAAAAACAAGAAGATCCGTGCTTCTTTTTCTTGTATTGTACGGGATGGCACATACGACCAGGCTGTACGCCAGTCCATCGACAGTCACAGCCCGTCGCTTTCATATAGTGGACGTTTTGGGTCGGCAAAACATAAAAATACGAACAATGGTTGCATCCCCTAAGCAATGGATGATTAAGGCGTTTTGATCATTTTAATGACCACGTACACTTTTCCTCGACGGACATAAATAGCTAAAAGAATAAGTTCAAAACCTTGTGATCGAGAAAACCAAAAATGTGAAACAAAAGGAACTCACAAGTGTCGGCTCGAAGATTAACATTCGCTGACAGAGACTGCCATTGGCACACGTGTTAATATGGGACGGGTGGGTCTAGAATCCTTGTCCAATCATCTTTCACAAAAGACAACAAAGTCAGGCTCGCATCTCGTCTTCGCACATCATGCATCCTCTGCAGGTCGACACCGCAGCATTCTTTTTTCATTTAAACCTTGTTATTAGATTTTCTACAGACTAAATTTATGTGGGTCTACTAAATGCATTGCCACAAAACAAAACCTATTTCCTTAATATAAGAATAACCTCATTTTGGCCTTGTTTTACCATCCCTTATCTACTTACACTTGCATAGACAATGAGACCAATTAGCTTCACTTTGGATTAAGATATGAGTTATCGTTTCGTGATATGAATAAGATAAATAATCCCAAAATTCAGAACCCATTGCTGAAGATTCCTTAGCCAAAACTTTCCTTCCACCAATTTAATCACCCGTCCGAAAAATGCGGGACGATATAATCGTGAATTTCTAATATTGATATGATAAGCATTTGAGTTTTTTTAATCTTTAATTTATTATTTATGTCGATGCATCAAATAACATTGCATTTGAATATATTGAAAACAACTTTTCTAGTAAATAAAGTTAAGGTTACGTACATAGTATCAATCTCTGCACTGTATAATTTTAAGTTATTATACCAAAACTTCATAATTTATATCTTGTTACAATCACCAAGATTTTACCAAGTATATATAAATTAATATCAACAGCCGATTTGCTTTTGATAAATAAAATGTTCAATAGGTTCATGGAAATATACATTTAAGACCTGTTTGATTCGATGTTAATTAATGAAATGGAACATAACAGAACGGTTTATAATGGAATGGAATGTAATATATTGAAAATTTGTTTGGATTAAATGAAAGAATTCATAATGTAATGTAGTAAAATATTGTTTAAAAGATTGATGAAATCGAATAGAATGTATAATAAATGACTATTATATCTCTAATATTAAAATGGTTGTTAGAGAAGGTTTAACACTATGATTTTAAAACAGAAATTATGTCCAATTAAAAAGTTACAAGTCAAGTCGCAATCGTGACAAATAATTTTTATATATTTTCCATTAACAATAAAAATTTAATGAAAGTTTTATTATTTATTATTAATTATATACAATTTATTATTATTAATTATTTAATATATTTTTTTATTTTATTATATGTGATTTATATTTACAAATATTTTATTTTTATTTTTATTTTATATAGAAATATATACAAACAATTAAAGAATAATTTTTACATATTTTTCTATTTTTCATTAATAAAAATTTTATTATATTATTAATTATATATATTTATTATTAATAATATAAAAATATTATTATTAAGATAAGAAGAAATCATATAAAATATTATTAATTATATATACATTTTGTAGACTATAATAAATGAGTATGAAAAAAAGATGTTAGGATTAGAAAAAATAATTGATATTAAGAAAAATTATTGATAGTATATTAGGTAGTATGTATTTATTAGTTTACGTTTCATCCAAAATTTTTAAATAAAATATTTCGTATTTTTACTATTTACGATAGAATAAAAATAATATAAACCCTTCTGTTTTTATTACATTTTATTTTATTCTATTATAAAATTTTCAATTATACAATATAAGTGTTTTACCTTCCGCCGGTTGATTATCTACCCTTCAACATAACAGGGAATTATAAAAGTGAACGAAAACAATGCAAGGTTCAAACATCAAGACCGCTATTTGAACTCTCCTAGGCGTGACCTTGTGAAGATATAGAAGGGTGACATGGAAAGCGATGTTTAGATATAATAAAAAAAAAAAGGACAGAGGCCAAGGACGGAGCGCCCCATAGTTGTAGCGTGAAGACAAGTAAAGCCCCATAGGAATAATCGGACGCCGAAGTAGAAGTTATCGCCGCAGCCAAAACCCACGAATAAAGAGACGCTTGCCGTGGCCTCCTTGCTTTAGCCACCGTTTACACTACTACAAAACTGAGACACCACAGAGAGAGAGAGCTGGTGATGAGTTATTTGTAATTTCGTTGAGCAAAACACACACACGCACACGAGCACCGTCGTCGCTTCCTCATTCCTCCTCCCCAGTGCACTTCAATCATTACGAAGTTTACGTTTCTTTTTACATTGTTCTTTTTTCATTCTCAAAGAACCAATTGTTCGATGTGCGTGGAAAGTTTAGTGGTATCCCGTTGCATGTTCTGTGGGGTTGATTTACTGTGATCACCTGATTTTTGCAGGGAGGTCTGTCTCCTTTTTTATTCTTCTAGATTTAACTGACTACATGTATCGTACACTTCTCTTTTACTCTCGCTCTTCATCATCATCCATTATTGTTCTGGTAGGTTATTTTTCAATATTCCGAGTCCTTAGAGAAAACAGCAGAAGGGTTCTGTTATTTTTGCAGAAAGAGAGAGAGAGATATGGGAAAGAACAGCGTATCGGGGAACAAAGCCAAGAGATCAGCTACCGGGGGTGGTGGTCAAACCAGGGGATTAATCAACAGTCGCTCGCCTCCTCCTGACAATGGCCAAGGTGACGTGACACTTGCATACCTTCTTCGATACTTTAAAATACCTATGTTGATTTGTTCATTGCACTCCGCTGTCATGATGTTTTGACTGCTAAGTTGGTCTTTAACGTTCAACGCCTTTCCTTTTAATTTCATTTCATCTTAATTTTATTATGGAAGCAATCATTTCAAAATCTCCTATCGGTTTGGTCTTGTTGATGACGGAATAATTTCATCGTCTCAGGGGACAAAGATGATATGTACGTTGAGCTGTGGCGTGCTTGTGCGGGATCTCTTGTGTACGTTCCGCGGGTCGGGGAGGTGGTTTTCTACTTTCTCCAAGGTCATATTGAACAGGTTACTTTGATATCACTCTTTCTTTACTTTTTATGAATGCTTCCTTTGGATAAGCAGTCCATTCCAATGGCTCCTTGAAGCCCTTTATCCTCGTAAAGTGGGCTTGCACTCATCTGTTGTTTCAATGGAATCGAAAATATTTCACCTTGTTCTGAATCAGCTATAGATGAGGAAAATAACAGGACTGTATAATACTAGCACAATTCATGCATACCTTTGTTTGGTAGACTTAATTAAGTAGGCTTCAAAGTCTTGAGTTTTGGTGATGCCCTTATTTATGGCAGCTTGAAGCATACACTGACCAAGATGGTAAAATGGAAATGCCCTCCTATGACCTGCCTTATAAAATCCTCTGCAAGGTTGTCAACGTTCAGCTGAAGGTAAGCCTTTGCTTATCTGCATCACTTCAGTTTCCGCCTTCCAACAATTTCTTGAGATGGAGATAAATGATTGGTCAAGTGGATTCTCCATATCTTGATATTTTGTTGCAGTTACAGTGCTTTTTAATACTTGGATCATCTTTGTCAACTTTCAGGCTGAAGCTAGAACTGATGAGGTGTTTGCACAAATAACTTTGCTTCCAGTTGTAGAGGTTAGTTAGAGAGGTGTCGGATAAATTGTGCATTGACATTGGTGTATGGAGATGATTTTATTCAAACTTCCACTTACGTTTTGGCAATTTGAACACCTTTTCACCTCAGATGTAATAAATTGTTCGTCTGCAGACAAACGAGAGAAGCTCAGGGAACGATGGAAGTTTCCAGTCTTCACCTGAGGTTACTCAAGTGCGGTCCTTCTACAAAAAGTTGACCCGTTCCGACACTAGCACGCATGGTGGATTCTCTGTTCCAAGGCGCCATGCTGAAGAGTCCTTTCCACCTTTGGTTAATATACTTGCTCTAGTTTACTGGACGACAACATGACGAATGTGCCATAATTGCAACACAAATCTTGTTGGATTGACTGTATAAATTACTACATAAATCATCAGTCTGCTCCTACATGGCTGTAATAAAACTCCTAACGGAATCCTGGTTGTAGTTTGATCTCATATGTCAGATTAGATTGAGTCTTTTATGCTTTCTAACGGAATCCTGGTTGTAGTTCGATCTCGTATGTCAGATTAGATTGAGTCTTTTATGCTTTTTATCTTGTTTCCATATGAGATGATCATCGATGAGAGGGTAAGAAGGAGCAGCTTTTTTGACCAAATACCTGCTTGTGCAGGACATGAATCAGCTACCTCCACTTCAGGATCTTCTTGCTAAGGACTTGCATGGGTGTGTATGGCGCTTTCGACATATATTTCGCGGTAACTATTCTAAACTCATCTGAGCCTGAAAAGCTTTTAATACCTTGTCACTATAATACAAAAGACTTTTATCTTCATAGTATCTATTAAGGATTAATCATTTAGAATTAAGATTAATCCTAGCATCTTTGTTCTCCTGAGTCTTATTCTAGTTTCTGTCCTTTTAGTATGGTGTTGAAGAAATGAAGTAATCACATGAAGTACTTGCTTCAAGTCCTTTCGTGTAGCTTTCGTCAAACAGTCTAACTGCCTTGCTTTTTGTTAAAACGACTAAAGGTCGACCAAAGAGGCACCTCCTTACAAGCGGGTGGAGCACATTCGTGACATCGAAGAGGCTTGTTCCTGGGGATGCATTTATCTTCCTGAGGTTCTCTCTTTTATTCTCTCCGGTTATAAATTTGATTCAAAGTCAAATATTAGAACCTTGCAATGTTCATATTTAAAGGTGACTTTGACTCTGTGAATGCATGACTACAAAACAGAGGACAAAATGGAGAAATGCGCGTTGGGATTCGGCGAGGAATGAAACAACAGAGCAATGCAGTAACAAATATCTTATCTGGGCCTGGCATGCAACATGGTGTTCTTGCCAGTGCATACTATGCCATTTCTACTGGAACTATGTTCACAGTCTACTATCATCCTTGGTATAGTCTTTAGATGCAACTTTTTTTTGATATTTAAGGTAGTAAATTGTTTGATTACTAGTATTTCTTACCATATAAGTTTCACTGGAATGCATAGCACGCAAGGGTGTGGTACTGCTTCCCCTCTCTAAGTAGCGGTCTATTAGTGGTAGATTAACTGCATGCTGATTATTTTGGTTAAAAATCTGTAAGGTTAAATGTTTTCTTTTCTACCAATCCAAACAATGATTAATAACAAAATGACAGGCATTTGTTTCTTTCTGATGGAATCTAATGCTATAAATACAATGCATGACTATAACTTCATCCATATCCTTTGATAGTAAATTCAGAAGTCTCAAAAAAATGTGGCATTATCATTTCAAATGAGGGGTTCATAGTCCCCAAAGTTAATCTGGAGCATATTGTAGTGCTAATGTTAAAAAAGGGACAATGTTATTATCTCTTTCAGGGCGAGTCCTGCTGGGTTTATCATCCCTTATGATCACTACTTGAAATCCGCAAAAATTGACTACTCAGTTGGCACCAGATTCAGAATGGTATTTGAAGGAGACGAATGTGCAGAACAAAGGTGCGAAGCCTTGTTGAACCGTTTGAGTGACCCTATCGGATTTAGTCTTATGAGTTATTCATTTGTTGTTGTTTCAATTGTGTGAGACCAAGTGGCATATAACTTAACCAAAGGGCTTATCTGTCCAGCAAGCACAGAAGTGAATAGTTATTGTCTTTGAGTTCAGTACTTCAAAGTTTGTCTTTCACTGGTATCATTTAGAAACCTGCAACTATGATATGCAGATTTGAGGGCACTATTGTTGGTGCTGACGATATTGATCCCACTAAGTGGCCCAATTCAGACTGGAGAAGTTTGAAGGTAAAAGTTCTGTCTGCATCCTGGACGCTTTTAGATCGTTAGCATGGCTTCAATTCAATTTATATCAACAACACGTGATCTCTTTCAGGTAAAATGGGATATCAAAAACAATGGATATGTGCGTCCAGAGCAAGTGTCTCCTTGGGACATTGAGCCAGTGGAACCAATACAAAAGGACACTTCTCTTCTACGGCCACCAAAAAGGCTACGAATGCTGAACTTATCGTTGCCTGCGCTTAATAGCATGTTTAAGGATGGTCGGTGATTCTCTTTGAACCGTTCATTGTGGCCTAAATTATTTGTTGAAACATCCCTAGTTAAGAGGAATTTGAGATCAATTACCAATTTGTTTGTGGATTCTCGTCTTGACGTAAACTTTGTTTCTTACAGTAACATGCTCATCAAGTAAGTCCGACAATGATGCACCTCAAAGTCACTCGGAGGTCTTGCAAGGCCAAGAAGACGTTGACAGAGGTGTTAGCGAGATGGATGCACTTAAATCACCGACAAAGTCATATCCAACTTCTCCACCAAATGTTGATAGCCCACATTTACCGTCCCAGGATTGGGGAGTTTTGGAACTGAAAGATAGAAACGACGTTCCTCTTGCTCCTACAAACGGTGGTACCAGGTACATGCTTTTTGGAGTCCATCTACAGTACAATCCACCCGAGCTCCCTTCACCACAAGATGCCGCTGTTCGTCAGCTTGAAAGCCTGCGCAATGTCCCCCCAACATCTCAATCGAGTGTTTCGGAGCCATCCAAGAGTATTTCTGACAACCAAGCCAAGGATTGGTGCTTTGCCTCCAAGCAGAGTTCCACAAAGGTACTTTACTTTCTGAAATCCTTGTAAATTTAGACGTCCGTGCTTAGCTTATTTGTCAAGTTGCATGAACAAATGTTGAATTCAGAATCACATCTATGGTCGTTTGTGACAGGGAATACGAAGTCAGCTAACATATAGGTCATCTTTGCGACTAGCTTAATTACATAGCACAGATGGGTTCAGTTCATTGATATTATTTTCCAGCTCTGAGATACTTTTGCTTGCTTTCAGGTGTTAAAATATGGAAGTAAGCTCCAAATGTCAGTCGACCTCATGCGATTTCCTGGTTATGATGAATTAATTTATGAGCTTGACAAGATGTTCGACTTTAAAGGAAGTTTAATTGACGGGAGTAGTGGATGGCATGTAACATTCGCAGATAAAGAAGGGGACATGATGCTAATTAGAGACTTCCCTTGGCAGTAAGGACTAGATTTATGCCTCTCAATGTTGAAACTATTATAGGTTTAATATGTGCATTAACTTGGTCACATTTGAAACTGATTGCAGGAAATTCAAACTCGATGTCCAAAAGATTTTCATCTGCCCCAAGGAAAACTGATTGCAGAAAATTCCAACTCAATGTCCGAAGGATTTTCATCTGCCCAAAGGAAGACCTGGACATGATGAATCCGAACTTACCAACATGATACTATCTTGATCACCCACACTTGATCTGTCCTATTCAGAGCAGGAGAAAATAATTTGACCGTACTTTTAATTACTGCAAAAACGTGTGTCTGATTTTGTGACTGTACTTTTAAGTTACGGTATATTTTGGTGCAACTGAACCTTAGTACTGCTAGAACGAAACTTCATTGTCTGAATATCTTTTGTAGCAATGTGATTTACTATTCCCATCACTGATGACTTGGATATTCATGTGAAACTCCATAAATCTGCTGGTTCATAAACTCTATAAATCACGAAACTGAATTGTTACACTATGAAATCTGACGCAGAACGGAAGTATGAATAGAACAAGAACGTTTAGACTCCATTCAAGAGTTTAATCAATGTTGTTTGATTGGACGAAAAGATGAATAAGAAAGGCAAAGCCAAATTCTGGAATGAAATTTGTGTTCTAAAAATTGAAAATGTTCCGAAAACATAAATAAGACCTATTTATAATGGCCAAAAACCCTAATCCGAATCCTAACTAGATTAGGAAAATAAAAGACAGGAAAAATAGAAATAGAAAAATAGGTTTTTTTTATTTTTTTTGGCCTCTAAATAGAATTTAGACTTTTTTTCGCATCCTGCCGCAAACCTTGCCGCGGTCAAGATCTTCCATGTAATCCAAAGCTAACTGGTCCGCATCATTCCCTTCCACTTGTAAAGAACTCGACCTCGAGTTACCATCATCAGGGTGATAAAGGTAAAGATCCGCCACGTTAAACGTCTTGGATATCTTCATATGATCTGGAAGGTCAAGAACATAAGCATTGTCATTGATCTTCTGAGTTATATTGAAAGGACCAATCTTCTTTGGATCTAGCTTTTGCTGTCCTCCTCCACGTTCCTTCCGCAAGTACACCATAACTTGATCACCAACCTTGAAGGACTGGAAACGTCTATGCTTGTCAGCGGCAATCTTGTACTT
>JAOSBK010000004.1:10027665-10041407 GCA_027568895.1 Erythroxylum shatona
AGTGGAGATTTTAAAGTTATTTCTTCTCATAAAATATTAATATTTTATTATATTTAATCATAAATATTCAAGAAAAATTAGAAAAATAGAGTTAATAATAAACGGGTAGGATATGGGTATCCATGGTTCGGGTTATCATTAGACCCATATCCAAATCCATATATACATACATTTTTTAACATCCATTTAAAATCCATTTTTTAGCCTCCATATCTATTTTTTTGGGTCGGGTAGTGCGGATGTTAATCGAGTTGAAAACCCACTGCCATCCATAGTATTGAGTGGTTAGCTCTCCCTGGAATGGCCTTCGATTCCTCTCATGCCAGATACTGTATATGGATAAGGTGAAGGTTGTATTTATAAGCATGGAATCTTTCTTGCAATATTTTACTACACTAATAACCTATTGTAGCATTTGAAACCAATCGTATGAATAACTGAACCCCAATTTGTGAAGCATTTGGCTCTATACCAATTTTGTGTAAGTGCAGTTGAAGAATAGGTGATTCCTATCGTTGGTTGTGAGATGACATAAAATGCATATAGGATCATAAGTGTCATACCATCTGTCTTTGGTACTGAATCTAGTCTTGGTCACTAACCACATGATCATGGAGGCTTTTAGACTGAAACTTTTCTTCCAAATCAACTTGAACTAAGGGATTATTAGGTATACCGGCTAAAGGCTTCTGTAACATGACTTATTTGTAAAGAGGCCTTTGGGATGAGGTTTCTAAAAAAACCAAGTCCTCCTGATTGGTGTTGACAATGTTTGGGAGATATTGACTTAAGAGTCTAAACCCTCTATAGTTCCTAAAACAATGCCCATCGACAATGAGAGTTGAAGCTTTAGCTTAGATTGGGATTCAATTTCTGAGTTAGTCTAGGTCTGTTCTTTGAATTAATGGACTAAACTCAGTCCAATTGTCAAACCAGATAGAGATATTACATCCATTTCCCAGCTTGTGAATGATGAGAGGGTATATTTATGATTCAAATGGCATTCTTATCAGTATAAAGTCTCCATATCTTCTTACACAATAACACTTTCTGCACCAAGTTAGTTGAGAGTATTCCTAACCCACCTTGTTTCCTTGGAAACGTGACTTCTTCCCATTTGACATTGGCTTTCTTAGCATTTTTCGTAGCCCTTGACTATAGAAAAGTTTTTATAATATGTTCAAGCTCTTTGATCACTTTCCTTCGCAGTATCAAGTGGTTAATCCAGTGTACTTGTAGATTATTAAGAATTGATTGGATAAGCATAGCTCTTGCAGCTATGGAGAAAAACTTGTTTTGTCAAGCTAGGATTCTGACTTTATATTTCTCTAGGAGTGGAATACGATTTTTGTATGTTAGCTTGGTGTGAGAGATGGGAACTCCTAAGTACTTGAAGGGATTGATGTGTAGTTCCATACCCAATGTTTGCGCTATTTCAAATTTATTATTGACATCACATGAACAAAAGAAATTGCTCTTTTAAAGATTAACTTGCAAGCCTGACCAACTAGAGAACCTCTGCAGAATGTCTTTGAGAATGTTGATTGAAAATAGAATGTCTTTGAGAATGTTGATTGAAAATCTATCAGCTCCAGACAAAAAAGGATTGCCTTACATATTCCAAGACTCTAATTCCAGAATAGATATCTTCCCATCATGTGAAGTAAATTTTAATAAATCGACATCATTAACAAAAATAAGAACCTTTTAAAAACTATGTTGACTCTAAAGGGCTATTATGGGTCTCTAAACGACCAGAAATGACACCCTTTTGTCAAGGAAGAAGCCTAATTGTTTAGTTTGGACTTACCTTTAGAGATTAACTCAATAAGGAGGTTGTGATATCATCGTCAATCTTTGAGGAAGCAAGAAGCTCAAGACGACATCCTTCTTGTTTAAACTTTCTCCAACCAATGCCCTCTAAATGTTGAACTTCGTGGGGAGATTATCTTCCATAGAAACAAAAGAGTCTTAGGAGGTGAGCAAATGGCAGGAGAAGGGCAATCTTCTTTAGGTTTTGTGTGGACAAGATTTGATTAGATCCTTCTAAACTGACAAAGCTCAAACAACTTGTCTAAACATACGTGAGGAATTGGCCTTGAAGGAGATGTGTAAACTGAAGAAATTGCGGAGAGAGGAAACTTTAAGGAGGGAGGCAGAAAGGTGAGAAGCGAGAGGGTCCATGAGAGGAAAGAGGAGAGAGAAAACTATACATAGATAATAAACAATGGCAAAGGGGCAAAAAGAATGGAAGACAAAAAGAGACGATTTTAAGGAAATGGAAGAGAAAAAATAGCAAAAATTAAGAGGACTCAAAGTCTTCAACATGTGTACAAAAGAACATGTGTAAGAACAACATAAGATCTAAGAAAAGGCAAGAAAGGTGACCAAAAAGAGAGAAATAGATTCTCTCACTAAGACACTCTATCTTAGCTTTTCACAAATTTTACTCTACCATTGTCTTATGCATAATATTACTACTGTGTCCCATTTCTTATTACTGTTTAGGTAATATATCATTAAAAAGCTAAACTTAGTTAATACAAAGTAACATTAATTTTTATGCAGAAAGTAATTTATAATTTATTGTGTTAAAATTTTAGGACAAAGATGAAGTTTCTTTTTATATTAATAATTTATACGTTTCATATTGAAATAATAAATAATTTCTAAAATTTAATACAATATCATAACATATTTCACAAATAATTATAATTTTAATAAGAAATTCGAAATATAACATATGTACATCTAACAAACAAAAATAGCTTGTTGAATTTAGTCATGTAGGGGAAGAATTGTTAAAATTTAAATAGAGAATAAAAGTAAATGCTATATAAAATTGATATATGACCTAATTCTTTAATATTTTAAGTTAGAAAATAAAATTTGTATAGTGCACCTAGTCTATCAAAGGCTTGTTGAGAAACAACTTGATGAACTTATATTGATCATGTTTGACAATCAGCTGATTACATTAGCTGTTAGCTGATAACTGATTATATCGGCTGATTTGATCAACGAATTGCATTAGCTGTTTGTTAGAGATATTTAGTAAAATTAGCTGTTTATGTGTAAAATAACTTATGAGGACATGACTTTAAGAAAATTATAAGGGTATGAATATTATATATCTTAATATTTCGTTGAATATTCTTATAAGAATTTAGATTTTAGAAGTCATGCTCACATATATTGTTTCATCATCTATGAAAAATTTATGCAACTTTTTCTATTTTCATTTTTATTTAAGGTCAACTATAATTGCATAAATCAATTATAAGAACAAACATTGTAATGTAGATATCTAGAAACCTCAATTAAGAGATAAAATTGACTTTTAATAGTTAAAATTTTGACTGATTGATAGGAGCGTTTTTATTTTTGGTTGTTTATCTTAAATCAATCATTAGATCTGCTATTCTCCAAATAACTTTCATATCTGTTTGAAGAGTCAAACTGTTGAAGACAACCAATCAGCTAAAAAATAATTGATTGGTTCGTCTATCAATCGAGACCATTATTGGTGTGTGTTTTCAAACACAACCTAGCTACAACTAACTTTGGGTTGACTTTTATGGAGATTCTTAAGGGATCCTTCAGGCTTTTCATGACCGTTGCTCCTAGAGCCCGTGCTAAGTTATTGTGGGGTTCCTGTTTATGATTATGCCATGATTTAGACATTCCTTATCCACTCTCTGAGCCCCACAATATACATCAGCTCCGACATGCTGGCTCAGATATCTTGAATGACTCACAGGAGCCTAATCCATTGAGTGAATTACAAGTTGACGTTGCCCTTTTCCATTGAATGAATCATAAAAGGAGTGCTTTCAACTAAGAATTTAAATGGAGTGATGTAAGATACTAATGATCCCTTCTCAATAATTATATAATACTTGCCGGTCCCGTCAATTGGATCTTTCCTACAAAGTTCAAATTAAGTAGCTTTTTATGCGTTTCCTTTTTCCAGGTGATTCAGTTGATCAAGCGTCTCTTTGAACAAGTCATAATCAGCCCCATATAGGCTTATATACCTATTTGAAGATAACTTAAGTAGATTCCAGAATCCCACTGTCATTGATTGCCAATCAGCCAAACACCATATGTAGCCATACCCATTTACACTTTTCAGACAACATATTAGGTAGATGAATGATCATCTTTTATCTCACTGATTCTCTCTTTAGCTCCAAAACATAATCACCCTTTGAGTTGAGACTATCCACTTTTTAGAACTTTTTATTGCAAGAATATCACAACTTTGAGTAGGTCAGCTCACTCACTGAGCTATGGGGGTGGTATTGCATATAGTCTGCGACCTGCGAGGGAACAGTGAGTGAGAGGGAAAGTCAGTGAGGGGCTTGGTGGGACAGCCTGGAGCACTTAAGTTATATCTGTGCCTAGTTGTTCAGCTAAAATACCATTGTACCCTTCTCTCGCTTTTCGCCGAAATTGACGCCGCCTTACCGAACCCATCCATGTTCGGTCAACAACCTTATTAGTTTCGTGATAAAAGTAACCGAGTATTGGATTCCGCTATTAATTAATTAATGGTGAGATAAGGAGAGAAACACATGAGGTACGCCAGTGGTGGCATTTGTCTTATTGAATAGTAGGGCATGTCTGTTGGAACTTTGGACACATCTAAGCCAATTTCCCAAAACACCGCCTTGTTTAAGTAGAGTTTAATAATGCCTGACCTGCGGGGGGAAGTGGAGGAGTTGATGGCTTGAGGCCTAAGGACTTGTCAATTGTCATACTCATGCTGCTGCAAAATACAATTCAAAACAAGAAGAGGAGGGAAAATAAATATTGTCTTCACACTTTTACTTTTGGAGCTTTGAATTTACGATTGTAAATACAAAAGAAGACTTGTCGATTTTGTTGGAGCCATCTGCCATCAATATATGTTCTTACTGAGAAAGGCCAGTAGTAGTGCTTGTTCACTTGAATACGTGACAACTTTAACATTACGACCTTATCATTGAAAGAAAGATGACTCCAAACTCCAATTTCTCAACTTCAATCTCAACGGAGTTATGTTATTACAATGCATCATTTCCTTATTATGACCTTTTAATTATAGGCTAACCTATTACAAAAAAATCCTGAATTATAAATAAAATATTTATTATATTTCAATTAATATATTTTAATATTATTCATATCATAATTATGAGAACACTATAAGTATACTGAATTATAATAAATAAATTTAAAACTTAGCAAATGAGTTACAACTTAATTCTAACACTTATAATATTCACCATGATTATGCAATTTCATAAGTTATGATATATATGTAAGAACATGGCCCGATTGGTGGTCATATTTTATATATATTAATAATATTATTATTATTATTAAAGAGTTTTATTTGGTCTACATTTTCTATTTAATAGTGGAATAAATCTTAATCATTTATTTTAATCACTTAATGGATGTACCAGATTAAAATTTTTAAATATATAAATTGGTTATCAATCTACTAATTAAGATTACAAATTGCTTTTCATCAAGTTTATGTAGCTGCAACATATTCTAGGGAGAAAAACTAATTTTAACCACTAATGCGGTGAAGTTTCTCGATTTCTTTTCAATAATGACAACTTCCACATTAGGTTAAAGATGTTTTAAAAATCATGATTTGTAATGTTTTAAACATCAGACTGAAAGTTAAACTAGTAATACAAGAGATTTAAAGTTTAAAAGGTTCAATCAATATTAGGCCACCATAAAATTGGTTAAAGATGGAATAAAATTAAATAATTTAAAATATGATTGAAAGATAATGTTCTTATCAATCGAATAATTTAAAGTTTAATTAAAAATTTATTAAATAAAAATTAATTGATTTATTTTGATTTATATGATTTTATTAGTTTGCTAAAATTTACTTGTTAAAGTAAATAAAATCGAAAAGTTAAAAATAAAATCAAAATGTTAAACAATTCAGATTTTTATAGTTGAACCAGCTAAATCAAATCATTGATGATTTGCAAAAGTTATTTATTCAAGATCCAAAAATTATGAATGCTAATTTTGATTTATGTCATAAAGATAATGTTTTTACACGTGGCATCAAAGCTTGTGTTTTAAATAAACAATTTGTTCATATATCTTACTATGATTTTTTATGATGATTGTCAAATATTTTGATGTTTGAAGAGTTTTGTGATTAATCATTATTAATGGTTTCTACATTAAAATTTTTTTAAGATTGTTGGTAATTTTTTAAATATGGGAAACTAAAATTGTTATCATGTTTAATTACACTTAATTTAAATTTAGTTGTTATATGAAATAAATAAGCATTTCATCGTTAATAAGAATTAAACCCTAAGACTCCACTATAATTATTATCAGAATCAAAGCTCATGTCTACATACTTATTTAAGTTTTTTAATTTTGAATTTTTAGAATGACATCCTATTTTATTATGATGATATGTATTCTATTAATTTTATCAATGATTTCATGTTGGTTTTATGCATATTATTATTCAAATTTAAAATTATACATTGTATGTTAAATTTATACATGACAATATAAAAGGATAATTTGTTAGTCACCAAAGTGACCAAATTAATTAAGTGAATTTTTGTCATGTAAAAATAGTCTTTTATTAATAAAATATATTATTGAATTAATTATATGGATAAATAATGCTTATTAGTTGATAGAATTTAAATTTTATTCAAAGGTAAATTAATATTCTACGACTAATAAAAATAATAACGAAAAATCAATATTCCCTTGTCAATTATGTTATATATATATATATATATATATAAAGATATTGATTGTATTTAATGAGTTTTTGTTTGATTACATGATAAAGTTTGCATAGCATTAAAATTATGATAATATATTGTTGAGTTTGGCCAAAGGAAACCGACAATATATTATAAATGTTTAATTAATTGAATCTAATAATTTATTGAGCATTTATGTGTTTGTAGTTATTTCTCTTCATTTGCATGTTTCTTTTGTTACAATGTTTAATGTTGTGAACCTCTCTAAATGATGCGAACAAGTCAATTTCTATTTATGTATTTTAGATCTTAATTTAGCATTGTTGGAAAAAAAAACCTACTGCCTTACAAATACGAACAGTGACGTTGTGAAGACAAACTATAAAGCATAGGAAAGGTCTAACATATTATGCCTTAATTTCATGTAATTGATTATTGCCAACAACATTAAGACCACTAGTTCGTAAACTAAAAGTGCTAAAGAATACCTTAAATTTGTGTAAGAATGTTGTCATTTTGTAGATAAGTCTCTCACTGATACACTAAAGGCTAAATTCACAATCATGAAGTTTGATGGATCGCGAAACATGTAGCAACATATCTTAGAGAAGAAAAATATTGCAGCAAAATTAAAGACCATGGGTATGACAGCTGATGAACTCCTTTTTAGCGCAATTCATTATAAACTAGTTACCTCCTGAGTATGGACCTTTTCAAATTAACTACAATATTATAAAGGACAAGTGGAATGTTAATAAATTGTCCAATATGCTAATTTATGAGGAAACAAGGGTAAAGAATTAAGGAGTTCATTCAATTAACCTTATGGGTTAATAAGTTATCAAGATTCATAAGCCAAAGGCTAGGACATTCAAGAAGAAACCACCTACTAAAGTGACACAAGTTACTGCTAATGTTTTTTGTCCATAGGAAATCGTAAAAAGGTCCCAATTGAAGGCGTAGGGACTTATTATCTAATTTAGATACTGGTTATCACCTAGATTTAATACAAACTCTTTATGTAACTTTAGTTTCTAGAAACTTAGTTTTTGTTTCTAAACTTGATGAAAGTGGGTTAAGCTTGGTGATAAGTGCTTAATTGATTATGAAATTATTCCCTAACACTTAGCCGTTAATTACATGAAATTGCTTTAGATGCTCACTTTCACTCATATGTGATTTTAGGCATAATTCGGAAGCAAAGAAGTTAAAATGAGTCGAAAGCATGATACTTGGGGGATTTTCCAAAGATTAATATTTACTTGTCTTCATGAAATAAGAAGAAGATTACAGGAAGAGGAGACAAGATAAAGCATAAAAAATTGAGAGTGAGATGCCCATGCACTGCATAAGTATTGTCTAACAATTAAAATGACATGAATTAAAGACACTTTGAGCCCATACAAGATGTCGTATGGGTGTGAGACACCACTCGCAGCCATAAGACATCTTTCAACAATGTGAAACAAATGGACAACTGTCCATTGGAACCAACTGTCCATTAATTACCTATTTCTCACGTGTTTTAACCTAGCTTTGGTTGTACAAAGTGTGGAGCAATAGGACAAAGTGTGAAGCAATAAGACAAGGTTTTGGCTACTAGGAAATGTGGAAAACCAAGAGTTTATAGAAAGTATGTGATTTGTGGCTAAAGGAGGGGAATGTAACAACTGTCCCATTTTACATAAAAACCTAACTGCCTCACTTGTTTTTCGCGTAGTAATTGAATAAATGAAAGAGGAGAAGCAAGTGTCGAGGAGCAAAAATAGAGTGGAGGTTCGGCTGAAGTGAGTGAGGCAGGGGCTGCACTTTGAGAATAAAATAAGGAAAGAGAGTGGAACAGCTTCCTCTCTTCGGTTCTTGCCACTGGCCCCACTCCATTTAGCCTAGCTCTTTATTATATGAAGGATGGAACGTGTGATGGCAAAGAGATAACTGGACAAGGAGAATAACTGAGAGAGGAAAGTGGACAACAAATTGGACTCTATTCATCATCATCTTCTTTCAGTTTTCAAGGTGAGCAACCATAAGTGGATATCAGCTAGTTTATTCATTATTCATATTTTGTTTCCAAGATGGAGAACTGAGACAACATTTAGGAATTCATAATCAAATCATCTTGGAGATGGGTAGGTTGTCAACAATAATAAGCGAATTATCGGAGATTAATGGAGAAGGCTGGACAGATGTAATAAACATGTAATTTTCTTCATTTCTCATCGATTTTCCATTAAAAAAAGGTGTTCTTGGCTGATGCTTGGATACTTATGGAGAAGACAAATGGCTATACATCCCGATGCTAGTTTAGAAGTGACATCAACATTGACGAACCTGATTAAGCATATTTTTCATTATGTTTGTTATTCTTACTCTTTTTATGAATTGATTGTGTTATCCTATGCATATAGATTTGGGTTTTATGTATGAATGATCGTATTATTGTATAGTTTGGTTGTTCACGTATGAATCCATAACTAGAATTTCAATATAATCTGTAATTGTTATGTTGAAATTGATTTGTAGCGACTAATGGTTCGTAATCATTAGGGATAACATAACTTAGGTTAAATGACGCATCGTATGTAGTTGTTTCCTTGATTAATTGATTTTCTGAATTTGTCATGCTACTACCCAATTGAATCTAGAGATCGTATCCTAGGTTATTCAATGGTTAGATTTAATTAATGATCGTATCTTGATTAAACACTACCTAAAGGAAAATTTAGGTTAATTATTAACCTACGATTAATAGTTCAAGGAGAGGTAAGAGAACAACAAATCAATGAAATATGTTTAATTAGGTGTAGGCTGAGATTGAACCAAAGAACTAGGTCCCTACTAAATTCTCCACTTTTATCATTTTTTACATGTTTTCCTTAAATTGCTTGTGTTAGTTATTTTATCTTTATTTTATTTTCTTATTTTTAAAACCCAAAACCCCTTCTAAACCTAAACACTAATTAATTTTATTTCAACAACTTTACACACACTCTCTATGAGATCGACCTAGACTCACCACTACTATAGTAGTAGTCTAGTTTTTATTTTGACTAGCGTTATGATACGCTGTTATTTGGTGATGGTTATTTTAATTTATTTAAACATAATTTCATTATTGATTATGGAATTCTTATGGATGGTTTATATAAATAAATGAAGTTAATTTTTATAAATCCCAATTTTTTGTTTACCATACCATTAGAACTGAGTATAGTATATTGAATAATAATTCAGCTTACGTGTGACATAACCATTTGGGTCATATTTCCAATGAATGATTAGAAAGATTGGTAAAGAATGAACTTCTTCCAAATTTAGATTTTGTTGATATTGATGTATATGTGGATTGCATTAAGGAAAAGCAAACCAAACATAGTAAGAAAGGAGTCTCAAGAAGTACTCAACTCTTTAAAATTATACATATCGATATATGTGGAGCTTTTGATACTTCATCTTTTAGTAGAGAAAAGTATTTTATCACCTTTATCTATGATTGTTCACGTTACGGATGTCTATTTGCTTAATGAAAAATCTCAAGTTGTAAACGCCCTTAAGGTGTTTGTAAATGAGGTTGAAAGGTAATTAGATTAAAAAAATGAAATTTGTAAGATATGATAAAATTGGTGAATATTATGGAAAATATGATGAATCAAGACAATGTCTAGGTTAATTTGTAAAGATTCTTAAGAAACATGACATATGTGCACAGTATACTATACTAGGCACACCTCAACAAAATGGTGTAGTAGAAAGGCATAATAGGGCACTAATGGATATAATTAAGAGTATGATGAGTAATTCTTCATTATCTAAAACTTTTTAGATACATGTACTTAAAATTGTTTGTGTATTTGCTAAATAGGATTTCTATTAATGCATTACCTAAAACTCTTTTTGAGTTTTAGACTGAAAGGCAACCTAGTATGAGGCACCGGCATATTTAGGTTCATCCAGCATAATCAAAAGTTTATAATCCATAAGAAAAGAAATTAGATTCTTGAACAGTCAGTGGTTACTTTATTGGTTACCTAGAGAAATCTAGAGGGTATAGGTTTTACTATCCACGTTATAGTCTAAAAATGATTAAAACAACTAATCGCATGATCATTGAAAATGGTAAAATTAGTAGGAGTTTTGAAAAACATGTTATGAATATTAGTGAAATAAGGGTTGAAGTTCTATTACCCATAAACATTCCAATATCCACATTTATACCAAATGTTGACCCAGTATTAGAAGAGTAAAAATTTTTTGGACAACATTTGAATGAAACAACACCTCATAAAGAAACAAACTTACAACCAATTAATTTAAATAAACCATGTGGAATAACTTTGAATAAACCTGTAAGAATAAAGAGATCAACTATTCCTAATAAATATGTGGTTTATTTGCAAAAGCCAAAATTTGATTATGTTATTAATAATGATCATGTTTCCTTTTCAAAAGCCATAAAAAATGATAAGAATGATAAATGGATCGATGCTATAAAAGATGAGTTAAATTACATGGAATAAAACAATTTTCGGGACCTCGCTGATATGCCAGAGGGATCTAAACAAGGCAACTGCAAATAGGATTTTAAGACCAAACGTAACTCAAATGGAAATATTAAACGGTATAAAGCTAGACTTGTTACTAAAGGTTATACTCAAAGAAATGACATTGAATATAAAAAGATCGTTTTACCTATTTCAAAGAAAGATTCATTAATAATAATTATGACATTAGTGACTCAATATGATTTAAAGTTACATCAAATGGAACAAAAAACTACCTTTTTGAATGTTGATCTTAAGGAAGAAGTTTATATGGATCAACTTGAAGGTTTTTCCATATAAAGAAAGGGTCACATGGTGTTAACTTAAGAAATCAATATATAGACTTAAATAGGCTTCCCGACAATGTTATATTAAGTTTAAAGATATCATAACAATTTTTGGTTTTTAAGAAAATATTGTTGATCGTTGTATATATCAAAAGATCAGTTGAGAGTAAGTTTCTTCTAATTCTATATGTTGATGATATTCTGCTTGCTACTAATGATTTGGACATATTATACAAGACTAAAGATTTTTTATTAAAGAATTTTTAAACGAAATATATAAAAGAGGCATTCTATGTGATATGAATTTTAATATTTCGAAATAAATCACAAGGAATGGGGACATTTTCTCAGAAAGACTATATCGAAAGGATTATAAAGAAATTTAATATGAACAAATGTTGATTAAGGAGGGCGAGCCTTAGCACAACTGGTAAGGTTATTCCTTTGTGACCAAAATGTCACATATTTGAGTCACGAAAATAGCCTTTTTGTAAAATGCAAAGAGAAGGCTGCATATAATTGATCTCCCTCCTCAACCTTTGCAAAGCGAGGAGCCTTGTGTATTGGGGTTGTTGTAAATGTTTAGCAATGATTATCCCGAACAAAAAGGAGATAAATTTAGTCTTATGCAATGTCCAATAAATGATATAAAAAGCAGATAAATGGAATCTATTCCATATGCTTCTATTGTTGGCATTTTGATGTATTTGCAAATATGCATAAGACCTTATATCAACTTTGCAGTTGGAATGCTAGGCAAATATCAAAGTTAAAGTAATCCTAGTATAGACCATTGGAAAGTTGCAAAAAAGTCTTGATTTCTTGAAGGAACATTTGGCTATATGCTCATGTATAGAAGATCAAATCCACTAGAAATAATTAGATTTTTGTATTCAGATTTTACTGGATGCATTGACAGTATAAAATTGATGTTTGACTACTTGTTTCAACTAGCAAAAGGAGAAATTTTATGGAAAAGTTTTGAACAATTTGTCATTGCTTCATCCACTATAGAAGTATAATATGTAGCTTGCCTTGAGGCTGCAATTCATGTTTTGTGATTGCAAAACTTCATTTTAAGGCTTTTGTCGACATCATTATTATGCTACTAAAAATTTATTATGATAATTTTGCAACATTTTTTTCTCCAAGAATGACAATTACTTTAGAGGTGCTAAGGGCTCGTTTGTTTATGTTTTTCTTTTATTTTTATTATGATTTTTATAAAAAAACAACCAATTAAAATGTGTTTGTCTAAGTATTGTTGCCATTTCTTGTTTTTAAAAAAATAAAACTATAGTAGTTTTACAAAAACATAAATAAGATGTTTTTCTATGTTTTCGTAATAAGTTTTTTTTGGTCATAAAAACAACACATCACGTTTCTTTTGTTTTATTTTCAGCATACATATCCTATAAAAATCTACTCTTCTCTTCCTTCTTATACAACTATTTTGGCCCTAACTCCTCTCTTCTCTCTCTTTCGCTTCTTTTTTCTTATGACTTTTTGCCTCTTCATAGTGTAAGATATTTTTTTTGGGTTTGTTATTCTTCTCCAAATCTAATTAAAAATTTTGTTAATTTTTCTTTCCCTTTTTTGTCAATGCATGAAGTAAAATTAATCTTGGTCCTTTCACCAGATGAGTTTTCGAAAATTGATTTGATGTTTTTTTTATTCTATTGAAATTTTGATTTCATTGCATTGTGTTATTTTTCTGGTTTTCCTAGTTTATTATTTTTTTGCTCTCTTTTTTCCCATCTATGTCTAGTTTTTAGATGTTTATGAATATGAATAGCTATTTGCTAATGGTGGTTGGGCAAAAGAGATGAGTTTCAAACCAGAATTGACAACTTGGATTTAATAAGCATATGCATTTTACTTTTAGCCTTTTCAATTTTTACACAATGTATTAATTACAACTTCAACAGCCGACAATGTAGCATGTTTTAAAAAAATGTAGTGTTTAGATTATGACATGACAAAAGTTATTATTTATGTGAAACAAAGTGTTGAATGTTTAGTAGTGGTTCTGTCTGATTTGGATGGGGCTAGGTGCTGCTGCTAGGATCCATGGGATTGGTTGACTTCAGCACAGAAACACCTGCAAAACAATAAGGCACACCGGGGGTTGACTGCCGGTAGGCCCCTCCGACGCT
>JAOSBK010000004.1:10041600-10053858 GCA_027568895.1 Erythroxylum shatona
TAATTATATTGTAACTAATTAATTAATTATATTTTAATAAATAAATAAATAAAAATATTTTAATTAATTATATTATAATTTATTGTATTTTTAACTAATTAATTATATTTTAATTAATTACAATATTTTAGTTAATGAATGAAATATATTTTAATTAATTATATTGAAATTAATTAATTAAGTAAGAATTAATTATATTGTAATTAATTATATGTTAGTTAATTAATTAATTACAATATTTTAATTAATGAATAGTTACATTTTAATTAGTTATATTTTAATTAATTAATTAATTATCATATTTAAATTAATTATAATGTAATTAATTATAATATTTTAATTAATTAATGATTAAATTATATTTTAATTAATTATATTATTTTGATTAATTATATTTTAATAATGAATGAATTATATTTTGATTAATTATTTGTAACTAATTAATTATATTTTAATTAATTATAATGTAATTAATTGTATTTTAATTAATTAATTAATATTTAAAATATTTTTTAAAAAAGAGCTATTACTAAGGAATAAGTTTCATTTCTCTACTACATGGAGGGTACGAAAGATTCTTCAAAAGTGAGATAACAAACTATTCCTCCTATAATTATAATCAGCAACCAAACACTCACTTTTCATTCCTTACCTATTAACCCGTTTCTAAATCCATTAAGCAAGCACCCAACCCTCAATATTTCTCGTCATTCATATGAAATATACAAGCACAGCAAAAGCAAAAGTAAATCCTCTTTACTTTTCTACCTTAGCCCATTGATCCAATGCAGAGAGTCTTTCCTAATGAGGTTCATATCTCGTAGCTCAAATAGACCGAGAGAAATTCTGTCCAGCGAGGTCGTGTATGGCAACACTCAAATCCATCCTTATGAAAGATTAACTTTTGTACACGCGGTTGAAAGGTATTTGGCGCAGAAGACGAAACATTTTATTTTCGTAGGAGACTACCCTTCTGGGGACAGAACATTAGCCAATCAAAATTCAAGACCATGATCGAACGAGGCCATGCATGAGATGAGAGGGGAGTCGAAACGGAGGGGCATTGTAGTCATTTAAGCAGCCAATTTTGTAAGCGCTCTGGTCCAAGCGCAACGAATCGAAACAACAGTTAGGCCAATATCGTAAATTAAGCAAAGGTGGAGGCCGTTTTTGTGCATCTAATTATAATATTATGTATGGGAGATCCAACTTTGCCATCAACAAAAGCCCCAATTTTCACAGCGACGACTCTGCGAGGGAAAAAAATAAAGAAAATTCGAAGAAACAACAAAAAGAAGAAGGGAGGAGAGAGAAAGAAAGGCCAGAGAGTGAATTTTAGAAAGACGGAGGAGTCGTAGAGAGAGAGAGTGCTATATATCTTTGTGTGTGTTTTTAGGCAGTAATGGCGGAGAAGAAATCGAGCGAGGAGAGCGTGAAACTGTTTGTAGGTCAAGTACCTAAGCACATGACAGAAGCTCAGCTTCTCGCAATGTTCAAAGACTTTGCTTTGGTGGACGAGGTCAACATCATCAAAGACAAGACCACGCGAGCTTCTAGAGGTTTCTCTTTCTTTCTTCTCACATTCTTCAAATCTCTCTTTTATTTCTCTCTTCTTAAGAGGCTTTGCTTTCTGCATGATTCGGGCTTCTTTTTTCTTTGGATTAATCTGAGATTTCCGGCGTTTGAAACCCTAATTTGAGTAGTTTTTGTGGTATGTAAAACAGGCTGTTGTTTTGTAATATGTCCGTCGAGGCTGGAAGCGGATAAGGCGGTCAATGCTTGTCACAATAAGAAAACGTTGCCTGGGGTTAGTGCTTTTTGTGATCTCTAGTTATTGTTTTCTTTGAATTATGTTGCTCAAAGCTTATTGCTTGTAGTGCGTAATTGCTGATCTCAAACATTGTATTAGTGGATAAGTATTGGTATTGTAGTACATAGGACATTCTTAACAATGGCTGTTTCCGGTATTCTGTTTCATTTAGTTGGAAGTTAAAAGAATGAGGGGGTGATTTTGAATTTGCTGAAATTTGTTGAGCCTCTCTTATCTTAAAAGCCTCTGATATTGATTTTGTGATCCCTAGCGGAGTTGGATTTATCTGGTTGTATATTAATACCACTGGACTGCACAATGCAGCATTTAATGATGTAATTGGTCTATGCAAAGTTCTTCAGTGAGGTGGACTTCAGCAAAATGCGTGATGGCATTTGTAAAAAGGATTGATGGGTGCATCACTTGCATGAAGCAAATGGAGATGCCGACTCTAATTTAGAAGATTTAAAAGAAAATTTTGTTTCTTTCTTCAAAGTGCAGAGACTTGATGAACATTCTGAGTCTTGTGACGAACATTATTAACTGGATTGAGCGAGGAATGGCAAACTGTGGGTTGATATTCATTTCACTTATTTGTTTGTAATGTCAAAACAACAGATTGTAGGTTACAATTGTTTCATAAAAGATATTATTGAGTCTGCATAGCCATCTGGTGGTTCGTTCATTCTAAGCAATGAAATGACACTATTAGGCAATTTGTTAAACAAATGATATCACGATTAACTGTCACAATAGGTAGCCATCTCAATATTAAAAACTACGATCAATTGAATCATTTTGTGACAACTTCTGACATAGACAAACCCTTATTCGTTGTTACCATTGTGCTTTTGAGGCTTGACTCTTGTCAACTTATTTTAATGAATAATCTTTTTAATTTAATTTCTCATTAAGTCTCTTTGGGCTTGATTTAGTGCATAGATTGATTTAGATACTGTGACAATCATAACTTCTGCGCAAATAATTTCCAACTATTTTTATGTATTTGTTTTTCGTTACATTTTGACGCATTGGTGTCGCTGCCTCTCTAATTGGAGTGCATCCTGTTCTTTTGTCAACTTCAGGCATCTAGTCCATCGCAAGTGAAGTATGCAGATGGCGAGTTGGAAAGGCTAGGTATAATATAATTTCTTGACATGATACCTAGTTGACTCTTATATTGCTTTATTCTGATTCCTTTCCAGATACTGGTGTTTTAGATTATTTTGAGAAAATTTAGTAGATTATGCTTTTGTGCTTTTTTGAATGATTTGTTACTTTCTTTTCAATCCAGAGCACAAACTCTTCGTGGGTATGCTTCCAAAAAATGTTTCAGAAGCTGAAGTGTCTGAATTGTTCTCTAAACATGGAACTATAAAAGACCTACAAATTCTAAGAGGTTCTCAACAGACAAGCAAAGGTGCTTATTTCCCTTTTTGGTTCACAAATCCAGAAAAAATGAAATGGTAATTTTGATTTTTGCTACTTAAATTTGTAGGCTGTGCTTTTCTGAAGTATGAAACAAAAGAGCAAGCCATTGCTGCCATGGAGGCCACCAATGGAAAGCATAAAATGGAGGTTTGTGATTCAAACATGTTTGGCTCAAAAGTATCCTTAGTAATTCTTTTAGCCTTGGAAGATTGCTTTATCTGTTGCATTACATTTAGGTTCACTGTTTCTTTTGTTGGATAAGTTGTTTTCTTAGTTTGTACTTTGTAGTATAATTTTGTATTACAAGTTTAGGATGTGTATGTATCAACAATATATCTTAGGTAAAGGCCAGCTTTTGTCTAATGTGAAAATGAGTTCTGAAAGTACTGTCCCTATTACAGTGAGTTCTTCTCCATGTCAACTGAACTAGAAGCTTGTAAAGCTAAACCATTAATGTTCTGGTCAGGAAGCAACTTTAATCTGACACTGTCTACAATTTCTTAAACTTTTAGTTATACTAGACAGTTTAATTATTTTATCTGTAGCTTGAGGGCATAGTTTAACAATTAACACACATCAATTGTTCAATATTCTATGCTGACAATTAAATCAGATAGAGGAGGAAGTTGTGGCATTACAATAGTTTAACTAACCATTCAGATGTTGGTATGGGTTCTCTGAAACTAAAAGGCTTGCCCATATATTTTCTGAACCAATTGTCTGAACATACATAAGTGTCACATTTTTTAATTCTATTTAAAAGATGACTGTTCTTCCATGGATTTTGAATTCGAAGCCTGGAACCTTCTTTTGTCAATGATTTTGTTACAATGATTCAGTCTGATTCTTATCTTTCGGTTTACTAGGGTTCAAGTGTTCCTTTGGTTGTCAAATGGGCAGATACAGAAAAGGAAAGACAAGCCCGAAGAGCTCAGAAAGCACAATCTCAGGCATCCAATTTGTCAAATACTGATGCACAACATCCCTCATTATTTGGCGCCATGCCATTGGGTTATGTACCCCCCTACAACAGTTATGGGTATCAGGTCAGTAGTTTAACTGCAATTGTTTAGAGGTCTTTCAACTTATATGAAAACTGGCATATCTTTAAAATTTGTGGTCTCTCTTTCCTTCTTAATTGGATTTCGTGTTCTGTCAATTTTAGCTACCAATAATGTATTATCAAAGGTGAGTATTGTGTTGGTCATTCTGTTGTAGGCTCCTGGAACTTATGGACTCATGCCATATCGCCTGCCAGCTATGCAGAATCAAGCAGCTTTTCATCAACCCTCTTTTCATGGTATGATTCCTCCCGTGAATCAAGCAAATCCTGTGCGTGGTGCAATCAGGCCTGACCTTGTTCCAACTATGGCACCTAGAAACTATGCAGTGACTCCTGCAAGTTACGTGGGTTCTGCGTATCCTACAGTGCAAGGCCTCCAATATCCCGTTTCATATCCAGGAAGCATGATGGCTCACCATTGTTTGAGTGGTTCACCTAGTCCGCTGCCACCTGCAGCTGCAGCATCATCAGGTGTTAGTACCAGTTCTGCAGGCCAGATTGAAGGTTTGTTTTCCACACAAAAGTCCCTGTTTTTTTTTCCCTTATCTTATTGTTACTAGTGTTTACCTGCTAAATACTCTCTGTTATTTGACTTAGGTCCACCTGGGGCCAATTTGTTTATATATCACATACCTCAAGAATTTGGTGATCAAGAGCTTGCCAATGCTTTTCAAGCATTTGGTAAAGTGTTGAGTGCTAAGGTTTTTGTTGATAAGGCAACTGGTGTTAGCAAGTGCTTTGGTATGCTCATTCTCAACATGATTTTCAACCTAAATTTGGCTGTTGACACTTAATAACATGCCTCTATTTGCAGGGTTTGTTAGTTATGACTCACCTGCATCAGCTCAAGCTGCAATTAGTATGATGAATGGATGCCAATTAGGAGGTAAGAAACTGAAAGTTCAGCTGAAAAGAGACAACAAACAGAGTAAACCTTATTAATCTGAAGATGAGTCTTGGCAACAATCAGAATTCTGTGATAATGTAGTCACATCAGCTTGGGTTAGTGCGAGTGACTGCAGTATCAGCATTTTGGGTGGACCGTAAATACATGGTCATGATCATTACTCCATCCATGTAATTGCACCGCGGGATTGGAATTCCAAAACTTGTAATTCATGGTGCATTCTGTGCCGATGCAATTTGTATTCTGTACAATGGAATTTCGTTGAACATCAATTATTAATTTATTGATTTTTCCCTCAATAACTTGTGTCCACATATTGTGGAAATATCAATTGAAAATTATTCATTATTCATTATTCTATTATTCCTTTTTAGTCTTTTTATACCCTTTATTCTTTTTATCAAGATTATTTCTTTTGCGCATTTATTTATAACAGGGAGACTTTTACTTGGTTGGCATAAGATATTTTTAAAAATCAAACATTTATCTTCTTGCTTCCTGCTACATTCTTGCTGGTCTCCTCCCTTGATGACAATAATCGTTAAAGATTTAAGTAGTAAGTGCAGGTTGCATGCCTGTTTTTTTCATGGAGTATGGACTATGGACTACTTGTCCATTTTATTTACGATGAAGACATGTATTGCTGTAAGGTGAATCTTCAGGTATCATTCTGAATTTATTTGATTTATGTTCTGTTCTATTCCGGAGTTTGGACTCAGTATGCCCTTGATTGAATAAGTTGTCAAATGGATGATTTTTTGTTTTTGCTGAATTTAGCCCTATTATCAAAAGATAAAAAGTTTTAAGAGATGCTCTGCTCGCTTAAACATTTTTTGTGTGCTCTTCTTTTTCATTCATTCTCAGAGTTGGGAGTGTGCTCTCAGTGGCTGTCAACTGACGTGATTCATTTGTGAAAGGCAATACAACAGAAAGGTACTTTGCATTGCAAGTTTAGAAAACCTTGCAATACAGTCTACTGAGCAATTTTAAAAGGATGAAATCTGCTGACCTACTTCATAAAACTTGGAGTGCATTTATGCAATTTTTATTTGTTATATTTCAATCTTCTTGTTTTCTCTCTTTGCTAACATCACTTATAATGTCAATATGCTAATGTTAAGAGCTTATCTGATTACTGTTACATAGTTATCTTTCATAATTTACATTGCATTCAGGTATTTACATTCGAAAATAATGGATGTTTTTGAGTTTGATGGAGCTTGATGTTGGACTTGCTTGCTTTATTGGGGATTAAACATCTGGCCATAACTAATTAGGGTAGCAACAATAGTTAATGGCTTAGGGCAGGCCACCACTTTCTGTACATAGATCTTGCTCTAAGGAGAAGTAAATTGTGTTTGTCAAGATCCCTTTTCTTATTCAGGCTTTTCTGTTTTTGTATTTCTTTTCTGCTTTCAAGTATTTTGCTGCATATCAACAAATGGATTGAACGGTACTTTAGGATGAGCATGCTTTGAAACTACTACTGTACCTTGAGCTTTTTTAGCACCTCACTATTTGGTGAATTTGTGACGCATTGCAGCAATGACAAGTAATCCAACTTTTTCTTTTACTAGGTAATTTTCTGCCTTTCCTATTTGTAACGTTAGTTATCATATTATTTTTCTACTTTCGCAAGTTAACTTCTGCGTGCGCAATCTGTCTCTTTGTATTAGTTTGTGATCGTACATGTAATTATATGCCTGAGAAATCATAAATTTGGTACTCTTTGCTGCAAAGGAGGATTTCAGAGTTTGGAGATGCTTGAGAGATATGGCTTATTGTATTCTAACTTTTCTTCCTGATATCTAGCACACAGGTAAAGCTTCACTGGGTGCTGAGACAACGATTAAAAGATAAAAGACTTCAAGTTCTAACAATCTATCGGCTTAGTTAAATCGTGAGTTTTTCAAAAGAACTTGCAGTACAACTTGTATCTCTTTTCTATCAATGAATTGTTGTAAATCTGTTTGAGGGCGGGCGCATTCTTTCTAGAGAGTCCAGGCGATTGTTTGTGGGACTAATGGTGTTCTACTAACTTCTAGTGGAGATTATATGGAAGGCTTTAATTTGCGTTACGACAAGACCGTTACGTATGACATTCTAAAGGGTGTGTTGGAAATTCTTCGTTAGGCATGAAAGGCGGGTCATATGAGCATTATTTTAAAAATTGATTCATAAGCAATCTTTTGACTTCTAGTTATCATTCATTCACTCTTATCTGCCTTTACTTTGCTTTTTTTTTTTTAATGGACTTGAAGTACATGGCTAGTAGAAGTTACTTCTGTAATCTACGAGTTGAAGTTGTACAAATTAATTTGAACCAATGTACGCTAGTCTTGCTAGTTTAAGTTTACTATGTTTCCT
This sequence comes from Erythroxylum shatona, assembly GCA_027568895.1. Taxonomy (NCBI): domain Eukaryota; kingdom Viridiplantae; phylum Streptophyta; class Magnoliopsida; order Malpighiales; family Erythroxylaceae; genus Erythroxylum; species Erythroxylum shatona. The sequence goes on from JAOSBK010000004.1 coordinate 10,049,179, forward strand.
GCGCTCTCTTGGCATTGCCTTCCCATTGTAATTAGACTTGTTTGGGATTACTATATTGCCTGAGCACGAGTCCAATATTTCTTTTTATCTATAGTAATCTTTTCCCCGATTTCTAAAGAAAAAATAGCTTAAGAATTAAGATCGTTGCAACCGGCCTTTTGGTTGTTAGCTATTATCAGTTTTCTTAATTCTAAGAACATGAACGCATAACTATTTTTTTCTTTAGTATACCATCTGATGAATACATGACGATTACATTCTAAGTTTCACTGTGAATGATAACATTTGTTGATCTCCTAAATTCAGTTTTTGAGTTGCCTGCTGTGATTGAACTGTATTGCAAGATCCCAATCTCCTTTAGGTGGCTTGTTGTGCAAAAGTATTGTCCCCATCAAAATCTGATCCTATATTTGTTCTAAATCTATATCCACACCCCTCATTAATAATTTCAGCTCTGACTGCGATCTCAGGAATTTAATTTTCTTTCTTCATGAGCATACTTTTGCCAAAAGTGAATCCTGGAATTTAGACTATTAGATCTGATAATCATTACATAGACGATTACACCTTAATGGCAGTGGTTCAAGTGGGTGGCTTCGATGCTTCACCAATAATCTAGCCCTGATCACATGTTATATTTCTTTAATGCTCTGCGTTGCGTTTCCTAAGCAGTTACTAGAAGCCGGCCCTCAACAAGATTTTGGTAGCAGGGAGTGAAAGAAGCATGATAGATCTGGAGCAGTACCGAAACCAAAGGAGGACGTGTTTGGACGATAATTAATAAGCTACAATATCGTGGGTTTCGTACGTTTAGCACTGAACCTGTGCTGCCCTTAATTTCCTTATAGCAGGTCCATAGCACGTTACGCATTGTTGGTATATGACTTTTGCCGTAACAACAACAGGGTTTATGATTTGTTATTGGACAACGTGTGATTGCCGTAGAGAAATTGTTCAAGTAATACCTTCTAACTGTGACGTTCAACTAATTGTTTGCCTAATGATAAGGGTGTATGGGCCACAATGTCCAGCAACTTGTGATCATAGGTTACATAATCCATTGGCTCTCTCTTTGTCGGATCTTTAAATTAAATTGGATTCTTTTAATAACAACACCAAAGTGGTTTGCAATTCCTTGAAAATTAATCATAATCTTTCACATGACACTTTTATTACAACAGATGTAATTTCTTAACCACCAAAAAAACAAAAAGAAAAGTACATTACCTTGTAATGGTCCTTAAGGAATCATAAAAACCAGGCATCCTCCTGAGTTTCTAAATCTTCCAACTTTGTTAACCGTCTCAAAAACATCCTTAAACAGCTTTTTCTTTTTTGGGACTAAACTGTCAGCTTAAGTAAATACGCGTTTTCAGAATTAAGATTCACGTCTTTTTTGTTGAATATTTGATCAAGAAATTAATCAAGTAAACATCAAGAATTATGCAATAGTCAACTATGTTCATTTTGTGGACCATAATAAGGAACTTTGACGCACCAAAAAACACGCATGCCTTAGGGAAAGTAAAATATAATAATCAATTCGTCACATCCTACTATAATTTCAATTAAATAGTATTAATTTCTTGAATATTTTTATTTAATATTAAAATTTTAGTTTAGTGATAAAAAATAAATATTTAATTTTAAAAATCGCAAAATATTATGCATTTTTTAATCCGTTCTCTCTTCAGTCTTCAATTAAATGAACCGTACTTGAAGGTTTTCAACAAGCATACCCTAACGAACAATACGTAAAAGGACTCAAGGATCGACACCTCGACTCGGCTAGTTGGCTTCGAGTGGAATTATCAGACATTCTAGAAACCTGAGAATGGTTCCCGGTAACCAAAATTATTGAAAAACACGCTTTTTTTTTCCCCTTTCCTTCTGGAAGATTTTGGCTGTAGCAATCTTTTCATATATTAATCACCCCCCGCCCCTCTCTGATTTTCCCTACAAAGAAAAATACCCTCACGACTCGTAGCGTCAAACAAGACATCCTCTGTCCACTCCATTGAATGTCGTAGCTACCTAACGATCATGTCAACGTAGTAAAACTTCTTACATGGCCAAAGTTACGAGTTGTCTACAATTCTTAACTTCTCTACCTTAATTGTAACACATGGAGAGTTACAATTTTGGTTGCAGTTGGAAAGGAGACCAAACAAGAAGGAAAGATCATTTCGTCGACGTTGGCTCTTTCTTTCTCGTTGAAGCCACCGGAGACTCCGATGACGTTGATCTTCATCCACCAGACATTGGTGTAGATCTCGCCGACGACGATGCGGAGTCGTGTAGCTACGACGTATCGGATCTTTCTTGCGTCAGCGACCTGAATAATGATGATTGTGGCTGTTATGAAGGTGAGAAGTACTGTGGCAACGTTGAGGAAGAGGAGATTGGCATTTGCGGCCGAGAAACGTGGAGGAGTGATGTGGGGTTTCATCAGAAATCGTGTGCTTCGGTTGATTCAACGACCGGCGAACCGATGACTGAGATGGAAAAGAACAAGCTTTTCTGGGAGACTTGTCTGGCTTCCTAGAATTTGCTCTTCTATGAGCATCAGGTCCTGTATTATCGCTTTCATTGGTCTTTAACTCCTGTTTCTCTATTCGTTTACAATGTAAGTTTCAGAGATTAAAAATGGTGGGATGGGGGGTTATTAACCGTTCTTCATCTCCCAATAGATGGCAATTGTACAAAAGATAGCTGCTATGTGATCGTCCTCGTATAAAGAGAGACTTAGAACATAGTTTCAGAGTAAAAATGAAGGTTAGTTTTGTTGCATAAACAAAAACTCCTCATGTCCTGTGTTATTTGAACATGTTTCAAGTAGAAGTTACATAATTCAGCGTGTCAGCAGCAAGCACTGAGGCTGGAGGCTTCAGTAGTACGTGCCGAAATTAGTTTACTAATTAGCTTAATGCTTCTAAATAGCATCTTTAATACTTGATATCTTGTTATTCGGATTCAGTTTGTGTCGTTATTATTATCGGAGGGCAAGCATGAAAAGATCCAGTGTAAAAGGAAAGTTTTCACTACAACTAATTGTGAGGAATCCTATTCCTTTCTGGAACTCGTGAAAAAAAATCCCGTCTCCAAACCAAATACATAATCTGATTTCTCAGGCTTCCTTGAATGGGGCGGGCACGCGTTGATCTTTATAATTACACTGGTTGCCTCAATATAGCTATCATTAATGATCACTTCCTTCGAAACAGAACCAAAAAAGGAACCAGATTGTCTGTTCCAATAAGTCTATTCTACCCTTGTTACGTGTTCAATACGACGTTGTTTTATCCATATAATCCAATGTAGTTTTAGGAGGATAAAACATTACCAGGAGTTTGAATTAAAAGGCATGAAAAACTAACCTACCACAAAATTTACTCGTGCAATTAGTTCTCAATTACATTCAAATAACCCTTTTGCATGTCAAGCACTTATAAAGGAAGCACTTTAACATTAGGCATGAGAGACTTTTGCAGTCTAGATTAACACCGTCATTTGAATAGATCCGGGAATCTTTCATCTCTATGCGAGTCTAACGAGTCCACAAGAGATAATTTCAGCTTGGAACTGATATTTAGTTATGTATCGAGCCCTTTAGTTGATCCATGACTGTTCAGTAATTTAGCACAATCAAGCAGTCCCACTGTCCCAGATCAGTTCCGCCAAGACCAAGTATTGATTTACAGACGACCGAAAAGAGCAATCCAAAATTAGCGAAGAAAGACTCCTATAATTTATGAAAAGATAGCCAAACAGATTCAATACGCACGAATTATTGCACAGGAATGGTGGAGTCAGATAATTTGTACCATCTGCACATCATCAGTGGAGTCGTATTCTCTTGAAGGGCTTCTGCGACTAATGTTTTTACCCGAACCCTGCTGCACTTCAACTCCGATCTTCTTCATCGCTTGAGAAGGAATTACAATTTTCACTTTTGCTAACAGTAAAGGAAACAGGCAGACTCCATTTTGACAGTCAAGCAACTTCTAGGACTTTGATTTTCCCTTCCTAAATCAGCCACTGTTGGGTCCAAGACAATACATCTGTCATTTCCGTTCTTGTCTAACTGCCTCAAGAAGAATTCCTCAATCTAACTCAATGACTCAAATTCATCGTCATCTTCATCACTGCCAGAGCTGCAGTGAGCGTAATTTGAAGGTTCCCGTCTCAATTCGCAACTGGTATCCTTCTCCCAGTGTCCTCATGATTAAGGCTTTTTACAGCAAACATTAATGCTGCGAATGGATCAGACATCTATTCAACGGAAGAGAACTAATCAATTACAGAAAAACTAGGTGACAACACTAGCTAAAAATAGGTCATGAAACTTTGTTACCTAGGGTGTTCAAGAAAACCCACGAACCTGCGAACCGGACCTGAACCACATGAACCGAACCTGTAAATAAGGTTAACCGAACTTGAGTTCAGGTTCGGTTCGAACCGAACCTGAAAAATCAGGTTCAAGGTTCAGGTTCAGGTTTCTAACTTACGGTTCTAGGTTAACCGAACCTAAACCGCACCTATAGCAATTAACCGAACCGAACCTGATTTATAGGTTTAGGTTTAAACCTGAACCTGAAACACCAAAAAAACCTATCATATATTTAGATATAATTTAAGAGGATATTAATAATAATAAATTCACTAATATTTACTATATTA
>JAOSBK010000004.1:10079294-10094021 GCA_027568895.1 Erythroxylum shatona
ATCTGTTGTTTTCCTCTTTCATGTAGCATTTTGTCTTAGGATTTTTGGGATTTATGTACAGACAGTACAGAATGACAGATGTATAAACTCCTTGATTTTGATGAATGAAATGAGGAAAACATTGGTTTCAAAAATTAGTGATTTTTATATTGATATTTTATTATTATGATGCCATGTGAAGTACAGTAGTGATTGCTCGTAGCTCACCCTTATCGTAGGATATGTATCGGAATGACCTACGGGTGTTCCGGTGTGTACCCTACGGTAAGGGGACGCTACACACATCTACGAGGGAAGGACTCCACTTTCCAGGTACTTTCATATAATGTTTACAATCTACTCTTTTATTTGTTAGTTAGCCATTTTTGCAACTTAATTAATTGATTCTTCACAAAGAGGCTAGACTAAGGCAAACTCTTTCTAACTTGGTAGAATATAATAGTTTCTCTCTAATTCCACCGATTAATGAGTATAGTACCTCCTTTTTGGAACGAGCTATGTTTTGAAAGTGTCTATTGTTTCTCTCTCACCATATCTCCTTGATGGAAGAGGTGAAAGAGATGATATAAATATGTTCGCTGTATCTAGAAGTATGGTTCAACTTCAGAAGCCATTCAAGTGCTTCTTTAAAGGTTGTATCTGTAATAGCCACTTTTTCATATTGAAGGATTAGAATCATAGACTATTGCATATAAGTCATGTCATTAAGAATTCATGAAATGCATTTCATTCACATGCATATCATTAGCATACACATATAAATTATGATTTAGTACACATTGTAGATATAATATATGCACTCAATTGATATATTTCAGGGTATGAAAGGGTTAAAATGATCATGATGTGAATTGTGTATTGTTTGTCTTGAAATTTGGTTTGATTGATTATAATTAGTAAACATGGAATTTATTATTACCATTGGAAAATTGATACATTTAAATGTACATTTAGTTTAGGAAAAATGTCAAGTGGTAAGACAAGTGGACACGTGAGAAATTAGGATGACTAAGCCCCTGTTTGGTTCAGCTTTTGGAGGCCTCAAAAGTACTTTTTTTTACCGCAAAAGCTATTTTAAGGAAAAAATGAATGTTTGGCTGTAAACTTCAAAAACACTTTTGAAGTAGAAATAGCTTTTTTTAAAGCTAAAATACAGCTTTTTCAAAAGCTCAAATTTGAAGCTTTTCAGAAAAGCTCATATTTTAGCTTTTCCGGGTAGTCAATTTTGCATCAGATACGTTTATATCGCAAACCATACCGACTCTCAACGCTTCTTCTCAAGGATCGTAGTTGTCCACAAGAGAAACAGATGGATCAACCCACAGATATGGCTTTTTCTGGGATTTTTGGGATGCTATTTTTTCCTCCTCACTTTTTTGTCCTCCTTCATTCATGATGACTTTGTGTGGGTGTTTCGTACCCAATAGTTGTTTTGAAATGTTTTTGTCGGCTGAAATGTTTTGTGTTCTCGGTCTCCGTCTCTCTCCGTCTGGATATTTCTTTCTTTCCGGTACCAAATTAGATCTCCTTCTTCGTCTTCGTTCTGGGTTGCTCTTTGATTTGCCATTTTGTGAGTTACTGAAATGGGTTGTTAATGATCTTAAAGATGGTTGGTTGTTTTCTATGGATTGACCCTTTTCAGTTCATGGGTTGCAGAGCTCAAGATTTTCCAGATTGGAGGTATATCGCTTTCGGATCAGAGTAGAGGGACACAGCAAGACGCTGCTTTTTGTTATACTAGTAATTGTTGATTTACGTAAGTACGTATGCTTGTATGTACATATTTGTGTAAAAGTTGATGAAGAGAAAGGTGGTTGGAATGGGGACCATGTCCAATCAAAGTTGAAAAGTTTCATTTTCTATTGAAACTTCTCGATGGAATTCTGTTACTTTGGTTTTCAAGCATAGCTGGTAACAACTTCCCTTTTCTTTTATGGGATTGTAATGGGTCATTGTTCAGAAAATTTCAAGTCAATTTAGGATTTATGCACATTTATGGGTTTTCTTCTTCTTGTTGCTCCGAGGAGTGGTTTTCGTCTGAACTTGCCAATAACTACCTCGCAGCATGTTAACCAGAAGCTCTGAACACGCATGTGCCTATGGATGCTAACCACCCATCAAGAGACCAAAAAGAAGAGAAAAATGCCAAGATCTGTACACGAATGTGCCTATGGATGCTGTGACCACCTCTGATATTCTTAAGGACGCCACCAAAGTTGTTGCTAAAATCATTGGCAAGCCTGAATCAGTTCGTTTCCTTACTATTTGTCTGTCTGTCTGTCTTTTTTGTTGACTATCAAGTATTCGACAAAATTATGCTGTGAATCTGAGGCTTCGCTTTAGGTTCATATTTCATAGCAGTGATTTTTGACTTCTTATTTGTGTAATGAGTTAGATCTTGATTATGTGCTTTTGGAGTTGAGCATTTCATGCTCATAATGTCATTCAACAACTTTGCTTATCTTGAACAGTATGTCACGATTTTGCTAAATTTGTGGGTATGGAAACACCAGCTGCATATGGAGAGTTGATCTCCATTGGAGGGCTTAGGCCAAGTGTTAATGGGAAATTGAGTTCCACCGTTGCAGAGTTCTTCAAACGAAGTTTTTTCTTATTATAGAGTGGCTATGTTTTTTTTTTAATCATTTTAGGCCATGAGCTTTGCAACAGAATGGTTCAAGAAAAATTTTAACATTTTGGTGATTGTAATTACTTCAATTGTCATTCATGATATTATAAGGTTAAATGCTCAAAAGGATAAAGAGTTTTCTCCCTATAATGAATATGATGAATTACTTTCTACGAATATGGTACTTTATATATTGTTTAGTATACTTTAAAAATTATTTAGCATAAAGAATTTTATTATAAAATAAAATATAGTTAAAATTAATAAAAGCGTTTTTTATTTTTATGCTGCCAAACAGTCTACTGTATGAAGCTCTTTTTAAAAAGCTGTTTTTTAATTGACAGCCAAACAGTCAACTGGCTTTTAAAAAAAGCTCTTCTCAGAAAAGTTTTACTGACAAAAGCTCTATTGATAAAAGCTCAACCAAACGGGCCCTAAGCCTATAATTGAGTGACATTTGGCATAAGTAATTAATTAACAAATGGAATTGATCATGGAGTGACAAATGGCCTAACATGTTGGTGACAATTAGCAGCCTAAGGAAGGGACAAATGACTTACATGCTTAGGGACATATGTCATGGTAATAAGGTGACACCCAGAACCTAAGGTGCTAAGCTTCTGCAGGAGTAAAATCAGTTTTATTCATTTCTTCTTCTTTCTTCTTCTCACATCACTGAAATCCTCTCACCTTTACATCCCTGTGTTTTATCTATGTTTGTGTACAATTGCTACACCAATAATCCATGATTTTTCCCTTCACAAGATAGTTAAAGAATCAAACTATTGTTATCCTTTATTATAGTCAAAAACCAACCTGTTGTTACCTTGAATTTCTGATGATTTTGCATGCATCGAGAGCTGAATTAGCTTGATCTTTGAGCTTAGATTTGAGCTAGACAAGTAAGTAAAAGATTGATCTTTATGGCATGTGGTAATACAAAGTTTATGATGATTGAATCGGGATATATTGTATATGATGTTGATGATGAAGTGTGTCGGAATATGATGTATGAACTTGGACACTTTTATGTTTGTTTCTTGATGTACAAAAAAACCAAAAAATTATAGGTTGTTTTATAGGTGAATTAGATTGGATTTTTAGGTATAATGAAGGTGAATTTATTTTAAAGAAAAGTGTAAATATCGTGATCTTGAAATGGGAAAGAACTAGGACTACATGTACGATCAATGAATGATAGTTTCTGTTTTGATTTTGATGCCTAAAAGACCATAATTTGTGAGCTACCAAATGACTGATTTGAATGAAATTGGATATGGAATTGATGAGGATTTGAAGTATAATTGGGGTATAAGTAATGGACTATGATGAAGATGTGTTGAATTTGGTATGAAGATGTTAAAAGCTGGAAATTTTAAAGGAAAATGAAGGAGTACCTTCGGTTTGCTTATCCAATGGTCGTGGGAGCTACATAAGCTCCTTCCCACGATTGTGGGAAATGCTTTTAAGTGAAAAAATGTGTTTTGTGTGATGGTAAGTTGCTTTACTTTGGTGCATTAGGACATGATTGGGGCTTGAAATGAACCTAGAAAGTTGCTTGATTAAGCGATTAAGTGTTTGATAAGTTTAAGTTGTTAACTGAGGTTATAAATTAAGAAATGGATTTTTTGATATCAATGTATATAAATTTAGGAAGTATGAGTTGTTAATAGAATAAAGATGTTCTTATCAATGTAAATGTAATCCAAAAGATATAAGTAATGAAATAGATATGATTGAATGAGAATTGGGAAATTGTGTGAATATATAATGTCAGGAAAGGATTGATGAATGTATGATTGATGAATTGAGGGTAACCAAACTTACTTATGGCATAAACCTAATTGTAAACTAGATATATACAAGCTATGATGAAGGAATGATCAAGACTTGTAAATAAGGATACATATTCGGGATAGTCAATTGAGCATGCATTGAACATAACATATATACATATGTATGATTGAGTACTCATTTGATTAAACAAGTTAGTAATGTGTAATTATATATGTATTGCATGATATAGAAGCAAAATAGACCGACAACATCCAGACATTGTCGGATCATCAAGGAATAACTATCTGGAACGTATTGTGAGCTAACCTAAATGTTTTATCACAATGTTTGAATTGTTTTTTATTAACTTTCAAATATTGAACAATTACTGATATGATTGTGATATTCTGGACATTGTTGTTCTGAGGAGTTTGATATTCAGGATTGTATTGGAAGTGTTTTCAAATTTAATGTGCAATATGAATTGTGTTCTCAACTGTATGTTGAATGCTAGACTCAGATTCGATGAATATGTTAAATGACTGTGCACACTGAATGAAAGTTACTGATAGCATAAAATTTGAAATGATGCATTCCATGACGTTGATATGCATGATTAGATAAATGAGTTATGACCGGAGTGACTAACATGAAAAAGAGGTTAAAGCTCAGGAAATGTGCACAAAGAGCCACAGGCTTAATGATTAATAACTTTGGTATCTACAATGGATACAGGACAGTATCTGAAATGAGTCCAGTATCCACAAGGGATACAGGACAGTTAAATAGGTGCTTGATCACAATAAAATAAAAATGAAATTGGAGTCTCATGTGTATTTGCACATATATCTTTACATGTATTATGTGAATGATTGTAAAGAATGACTAAATTGAGTTGATATAATAGTATGCAATGTTTGTGTACATGTTGATGATATGAATGATTGAAATATTCTAAAATGATCATATGAAATGTTTGTATTCATAATGGGCTTATTGAAATAGGATGTATACTGTGATCAGGTACTAAATTCTGAATGATGTGATATATGGGATTTGATTCTGAATGATGTTCGATAATGATTGAACTATGTTATATACTTATGATGTTTGAATTATTTTTTGAGTGAGCACGTCGATAATGGTTCACTCACTGAGTTCACAAAACTCATCAAAATTGCAACGTTGATTTTTAGGTTCAGAGGAGATCTAACTAATCTAGTTGAAACAGCTTCTACATTTGAACATGGGTTGGTGTCGGGATCAGTTGTACCTGCAAATATCTTAGTTTTGTTGTATCTCTCAACTGTTGTATAATGTACATATGAATTTTAGAAATGAAATGAGATTTGAGACTATATATGTTTGTAAATGAAATGGGACAAAATGAATGTGATTGAATATGATTATGAATGAAATGATTCAAAATGAAGATTTGAAATCCTTTTGATTTGAAATGATTAAAATATGTAATGGTTGATATGCAATGCCTTAAAAATTTAGAAATGTGACTGTCTTAACATGCCCTTTTGTAGATTATATTCCTGAATCTCCTTCAATATGTCGGGCATATGCTCTACGAGCGTGGTATGTTACAAAGATATTCCAAGACTCTCATTATTATGGGAGATCATTTGATAGTACAAAAGTTAATTACTTTCCTTACTAGTATTTGGCACATTTCAAGGATAGTCCTAACTTCCATATTTCAGGGTTAAAGGGGGCTACTTATGAGATTACTAATAAGAGATTTCAAACATCAAAGAATATAGAGCTAAGAGGAATGCCTTGTATTTGTTTCTTAGAGATAAAGAAGCACAATATGAGAAGTTAAAAGGATACTTCTTGGTTGTGATGGAATGCAACAAGGGCAGTTCACTGTGCATCAAATCTTTTGAAGGTGTGTTTAATTCATACTATATATGCCTTAAACAAGTGAAATCTAGTTTTTTCAAAGCTTAAAGACTAATAATATGCATTGATGGTTTTCATTTGAAGATAAGTTATGGTAGGTAGTTGTTGGTAGCCATTGGAATGGATCCAAACAATAATATTTTTTCCATTAGCTTAGGCTACGATAAAAGTTAAGAAAAAAGATAGCTAAAATAATTTAGGGGATGTATACTTTATGACACTGGCAACCGTCGATTATGGATATTTATGAGGGGTAGACAAAAGATAACACAATGAAATATTCGTAATGTTATTTTCATATTTCACCTGATTTCATACTAATCATATGATACAGGGACTATAAGAACTATTTGAGCATGAGTGCACATATTTTGACAATCGTTATTACTTTAGACATTTGTGGGCTAATTTACGAAGTAAACATAAATCGTTAACCATTTACAAAGACCAGATGTAGTGTATTGCTTTAAATTATACTCAACAAGAATATAAGTAGTAAATGAGTAAGATGGAGAGGATGAACAAGGACGAACAAGATTGATTGACAAATATTCCTAAGAAGAGATGGTGTAGACATATTGTAACATCCCACTACCATAAAGTATATACCCGTACATCCAAGGACATTCAAGTACATATCCTAAGATAATGGTATGTTACAGCAAAAACAAGTCCAACTTACACATGGCATCAACTAACTTAATTATAAGTCATGAAAATTTAAAATCTTTCATTGCATTCATTCACAAAAGCTTACACTGTATTTTACAAACTTTATACAAGTTCTAGACAAAAACTACAAAATACAAAATACAACTCTTCTGATGTCAGTTGACAGACCTCTGAGCCATAACTAGTCCAAAATATTAAGAAACTAGGTCTCCTGTCTCGTACTTGAAAAGCCATGTTACAATTTTTAGGAGTTTTGCGAACTCAATGAGTGAACCATCATTGATGATTTCACCCAATTCATACTCACAAATCACAAATTTTGCAAATACTCATTTAGAACATGTATTTTTCAAATACTCACATTAACATGATATAACGTGTAATCACACAGTTCATATAGTCAAATAGTTCGTATCAATTTATCATTCATTTCAACTTTGCAAATCATTCAATGAATTTTAATCATATATGAATGCTATATGTATGAGACTCACATTTGTTTTTATTGTTCTGATCGAGTACCTATCACATACGTATACAAATACTGGCCCATAGGGCTCAGTCAGAACAGAATCACGACGCGTAGCTCTACATGCAGAATCTGAAATCACAAAGCAAAGCTCTACCTGCAAGCGCTTTCATACTAATTACTCCGGTCACAATGCCTTTATCTGAGCATGCCTTTTATGAAATGCATCAAATACAGAATATGTCATATACAACTGTCACATATGATGCACAGTCAGAATCTCATAGTCATCGAACTTAAGTTCGACATTCAACTTTCATAAGAATTCAAATATCGTTAAAAATTCAATTACACATAGAACATTTCCAATACATTCCTAAATATTAACTCCTTGGACTTTCAATCCAGAATTCATAAACAAATCACAAACATTTAATATTTGGAAATTAAACAAATAAAATCAATCCTAGGAAAATCATCTAGGTTGACTCATAGTACGCTCCAATATGTTATTGTCTGGATGGTCTAACAATGTCTGACTGGCGTCCAATGTGCTCCTCTATATCATACAAAACACATTTACAAATATCACACTTTTGCACAAATAAATAATTATTTCCATATGCATATCTATGTATATTGAAATTATGCACAATGCATGTTCAATGACAAATCTAGGTATCTTATCGAATTCTTATCACCAAATCATTCAGATGTCAAATTCCTCATAAATAATTTACAGTTCAAGAGCTAAATCACGGGCATGCATAATAACCAAGAAAAGTTATGGCCATGTAGTCAAAATTAATTCAATCACGGGTGTGAGAACTTAACTCATGCCCCTGCATGTCAAAATATTGGTTCAACTTGTATCATCATTCTAATAACGTAAATGACATAATTAGGCAATACTTTCTTCTAGACAATTGTTCTTTAATTTTTTAACTTTCCAATGATACAAAGATAATTCAATTTGAATCACTATTTCCAAAGTAATACTTAATTTACTTTGGACTATTCTTAAAACATAATTGTACTCTATAATCAACTTCAAGTCATATTTTACAATTCTTAATGATAGAATTAAAATTCGATCTCTTCAGACAATTTTTATCCATATATCTCTAGTTCAATTTAAATCAAGAATAATTCCATTTGGATACCTACTTATTAAAATATACTCAAAATATCGAAGTATATCCAGTGAAATAATACTAGTTATCCTATTCCAGTAATCCTCAGAATGTTCATCTTAAATTCAATAATCAATCCATTCAGATGGCTATAATTTTTGGTGGATATGAAGAACAATGTGTTTTAAATCTAATGGTTCAAGAATCAAGTTATTTGGACATCGGGTGAAGAAGTTATAACAAAAATACTGAAGGAAGTTCAGAAACAAATGGTTTGGAAAAAAGTTAGAAGTTGCGATCGTGCTTGCAATTCTCTTCAGCAATGTCACAATTCGCGACCTTCCTTAATGAAATCGCGATCGTGCATATAAACAATTTTGATTTCTTCTCTTCTTCATTGAACAGCTTCTTCATGTTCTCCTTCATTTTTTTTCATTTTTTCTCCCTTCTAAAACATCTATTATGCATTTCTATACCCAATTCAATCTCTAAACAAATCAGTTTCAAACTTACCATTCAAACACCAAAATTTTGAAACTTTATACTCTCTTCCTCTCTCTACTGTAATTTTTCCAGAATTTTAATCTTCACTTCAATTAACACAAATGACACTTAAACTAATTCTTTTAACTTCATTTTAGCTCATCAACACACAACAATTCAAAATTTTGAGATTCACACTTAAACATCAAAATCTGATTCTCATTCTTACGAATTCCACTTACTGCATATTATTTCTCTTTCTACTTTCATCTAATGCATTTATTCCACATTTCTACTCTTTCATTTCATCCAAACAACTTATCAACTCATCAACTCTATATCACGACTTCACCACTTCTTCATTTAAATTCATTAAACTCATTTAAATTCCTTTCCACAAATTCATGTGTGAATAGTAATCAACATATTCGGATTTCTCTAAACCAAAACAGAGTCTTTACTTTTACATCAACTTTCCAGCACTTTTGCATATTCAAAACATAACCTATTTCACAAATCTTTCATTTATCATCTCATGCATTAACCAACAAAACTACACTTCTCTAACAGCTCATGCATGTATCTATTTATGAATGTTAAACAATCATCATCAAAATCACTTACTTGATCTAGCAATTAATTCCAGTAACAAGAGGAAATGAAATGTATAGAAAGCATAACAATTTGTTATTTTGTGCTGAGTGTTTCTTCACAATGAAGAACGATAGCTATAGTAAATTTCCTTACTCAAAACATCAGAATATGTGTATACGTTGCATATCTTTCACATGTCACTATTCATGTGAGCCAAATGTCACAATTTGACTAGCTATATTTCCTAGTCCAAAATACCCCAAATTTCTAAAAATTTCCTAAAAGTTACCAAAAATTCTGAAATAATCATAATATGCTCCAAATAAATTTTCACCATAAACAGTTCACAATTCAAATCTTAATCGCATTTATAACTCAATTATGCCCAAAAAATGTCAATGAATGCATATACAATCATATCCATATGAAATAATCAAAATTCTCATGTATGTGCAAAAATATGCAAAGCATGATATGTATTTTCTAGTTTCTCATTAATTACTCATAATTCATTATTCTTACCTTAACATGGGTAACAAGATGTTACACATGCACTTAATAGAAGATGCAAGAATAATTTATTATCAAATAACATAATAGAATGTTTTCATACTTATTTGAGAAATGTAAGAGATAAACCAATATTGACTTACCTGGAAGTGATGAGAA
The DNA here is from genome assembly GCA_027568895.1 of Erythroxylum shatona. Classification (NCBI taxonomy): domain Eukaryota; kingdom Viridiplantae; phylum Streptophyta; class Magnoliopsida; order Malpighiales; family Erythroxylaceae; genus Erythroxylum; species Erythroxylum shatona. Next base: position 10,089,634 of record JAOSBK010000004.1, read on the forward strand.
GACCTATAATAAAGAGATTTCATTAGAAGAAGCAAGGAAAGGCTACATACAAAAAAAAGCTACATCCTAACATAATGTCAAAATTGGAGAAAAACAAGGAGACTACTAATTATTTGACTCATTTTATAGGTAATAACATTATTTGCATTTAATGCCTATTTACTCAAAAGTTACCAATAATTAAACTCATTTTTTATAGGCGATGGAAATTTTGAAATTGAACACTAGATCTATGACCATCATATAGTGGATTTGAGGAAAAGTGAATGCACATGCGAGAGATGAAATTTAACTAGAATCCCTTATAGCGATGCTATTTTAATGATTATATTGGGAAGAAGAAATCTTAAGGATTATGTGCTTAAGTGGTACACCAATGAGGAATATATGATGTTTTATTAGAAGAACATAAATCCAATACAAGGTTAATAGCTTTGGCCAGTAATTAGAGAAGAACATAGACAAAAGATCAATCTTCTTGCTTATAAAAAAAAGAGACAGAAGGCTGAAGAAAAAAAAGGGAAGTTGATGAAAGCAAGAAGGAGGTACTATTTTAGCAATGATTGGAGGACATGAAGCATGCAAGAAATGTAAACAAGCTAGAAATAATTTAAAAACTTATAAGATGTAAACATTTGGGTCACTTATTTATTTCATACTGAAGAAAGAATTATAATGTATGATGTAAAAAATTGATATTATTTCTTTTATGAAGCGTCAAGTGTAGGTGCCTTCTCAATAAAGTGTCATATTAGATACATTATAAAACAATGGAAAGGAATGTGTTCAAGAAACTGGAATAAAGAGAAAGGCAACCAAACCTGAAAGATTTGACATCTCAACAAGATTAAGGGTAAAAGAAGAAATTGGACTAGCTAAAAGAACAAGGAGTAAAGGAACTGTATAATTTGTAATACTTTCTATGCATGGATAACTCGTGTGGACTTTTTGATCTTACATAATTATAGACATCTCACTTTTATTCATAAACAACATATGTGTTCCTATATAATTATGAATGTCTCACTTTTGTATCTTTTTATGATGTTATAGACAAAATTGTACGCATGTAATTACACTATGAGCGAGGAACCATATGTAGGGAATCATTTTGCTGATCTTTTCAATTTATTGACTAATTTGAATTTATAGACTGAATCGTTTATATGTAATTATAATAGCATATGCAGGAAATCATTTTGTTGATATTTTGATTTGAATTCAAAGGTATGCGTGCAAAGGCAATTTTCTTTGTACATATGTGTATAAAATAAAAGCATAGCTGATTTTCATTAATTTAATACATAAAGTCATATAAATGCCATAATTTAAAAACATTATTTAATACATAATATTATAAAGGTAAATTATATCATCCCTATTAGTTGCATATACAAATATCAGTTGCAGCACTACATATAATCCAAAAAAAATCGTCAAACCCCACATCCAAATAAGTTTACTCTCTTTTTTGTTTATTGCAAGTCATATTCTTCTCTCTTAAGTCATTTCTGACATCAACACTTTTTAGAATAAATTTTTCATCAAACTACTCAAAGAAATAACAATATTTCTTTTCTCTATAATAAACAAGATCAATAATCATATTACAATCGTTCTTTAGAGTAATTAAACTACATATAGAATTTATTGCATAATTTTTACATCCAAAAAATCTACTGTCGAGGTTCTTTGATGTTTAAAAGTCTATAAATGAGCCTGTTGTCAACAATCACAATACGCATGAATACATTGTTATACACGTGCTATTACCAAAAAGTCAGATTTTTTTTATAGCCATTGAAATCAATTCAAAGTCAAGAAATAGCTAAGATAAACAAAATCCAAGTTTTATAATTGAATAAACAAGAAAGATAAGAAATAGTCCCATAATAATAAAATGGGTTGTATTACTTAAGCCATAAAAATAAGAAATGTCATACTGAAACTTAAACTAGCAATATATCAGTATATTGAATTTTATCTTATAGTTTAATTATAAAGACGTGTGTGTGTGTGTGTGTGTGTGTGTGTGTGTTGGACCCCGTTTCCAGAGTCCAACATCTGGAGTCCTAAACCTTGAGCTTATTACCCTGTAGGGTCATGATTAACAATTCCCAAAGGTGGTGTGACCACATCAATCAAACTCCATAATCTCAACTTGACCTCATCAAGGAAATCGTTGCTCTAAGTCTTTAATTTGCGTTGAAACAAGAATCATCTCCATCGAGGTTTTACACCTCAAGATATACTTAATGAGCTAAAACGTGCCCATACCCCCAAGCATGCTCTCCCAAACAACCCCTCACTTATTCTAATGCAACTTTCCCAAAAGCACTCCAAAAGACAAAACTTTTTCATGGAGAGACAATACAAGAAGTTAGGAATCTATTGCTTCAAGAATCACTTCGTTTGGGGGTCGAATGGGGAAGTTATACCCTAAGGAATCGAACATACTTATACTATCAATCAAATTGTACCTATCTTGGTAAAAATGCCATAACTTTTGATACCGATTTTAGACAGACTTCATTTTTATCTGTCATCAGACGATACAGATTGGGAAAATCTCTATAACTTTCCCTACAAACATTGGATTAAGGTATTATTTATGTTTTTGGAAAGAGAACTTCAAGATCTACAACTCTCATGAAGACCACAAAGACTAATTCCAACGTTTGAAGGGTGAAAAAGAAAGCAGATGATGATGACGTTATTTTGAGACGATGATGACGTCATCAGACGATACAGATTGGGAAAATCTCTATAACTTTCCCTACAGACATTGAATTAAGGTGTTATTTATATGGTTGGAAAGAGGACTTCAATATATACAAATATAATGAAGACCTTAAAGACCAATTCCAACGTTTGAAGGGTGGAAAAGAAAGCAGACAATGATGACATCATTTTGAGACGATGATGACGTCATCAGATGATACAGATTGGGAAAATCTCTATAACTTTCCCTATAGACATCTAATTAAGGTGTTCTTTATATTTTTGGAAATAGGACTTTAAGATATACAACTCTCATGAACACATCAAAGGCCAATTCCAACGTTTGAAGGGTGGAAAAGAAAGCAGACAATGATGACGTCATTTTGAGACGATGATGACGTCATCAGACGATACAGATTGGGAAAATCTCTATAACTTTCCCTACAGACATCGGATTAAGGTGTTCTTTATATGGTTGGAAAGAGGACTTCAAGATCTACAACTCTCATGAAGACCTCAAAGACCAATTCCAACGTTTGAAGGGTGGAAAAGAAAGCAGACAATGATGACATCATTTTGAGACGATGATGACATCATCAGAAGATACATATTGGGAAAATCTCTATAACTTTCCCTAAAGACATCGGATTAAGGTGTTCTTTATATGGTTAGAAAGAGAACTTCAAGATCTACAACTCTCATGGAGACCTCAAAGACCAATTCCAACGTTTGAAGGGTGGAAAAGAAAGAAGACAATGATGACATCATTTTGAGACGATGACATCATCAGAAGATACAGATTGGGAAAATCTCTATAACTTTCCCTAAAGATATCGGATTAAGGTGTTCTTTATATGGTTGGAAAGAGAACTTCAAGATCTACAACTCTCATGGAGACCTGAAAGACCAATTCCAACGTTTGAAGGGTGGAAAAGAAAGTAGACAATGATGACGTCATTTTGAGACGATGATGACTTCATCAGACGATAAAGATTAGGAAAATCTCTATAACTTTCCCTACAGACATTGGATTAAGGTTTCTTTATATGGTTGGAAAGAGGACTTCAAGATCTACAACTCTCATGAAGACCTCAAAGACCAATTCTAACGTTTGAAGGGTAGAAAATGGATCAGAAGGTGAGAATGAATAGTAACTGAGACGGTCAAACTGAGACTCAAAAAGTCAAACTGAGACGGTCAAACTAAGACAGTCAAACTAAGACGATGTTGATATCATACTAAGACGATGATGACATCATTTTGAGACGGAAGCAAAATGAGATGGTCAAACTGAGACGCAAAAAGTCAAACTGAGACAGAGTCTAAGGTTGAAGCAATTAAAAGGGCATAACTTTCAGCTCAGATGTCCAAAATTTTCATGTTATATACCGTTGGAAAGATAAAAGAAAGATCTACAACTCTCAAGAAGAACATTTTGCCTAAATCAGCCTAGATCAACCCAGAAATCTCCCCAAAGTTAGTGCACGAATTTTCCCCTTATGAAACCTTGCGAAACATGGAAGAAAGCAAAAATCATATATCAATAGCATCAGAAGATCATAGTTATTACAAAGCTTTAGTAGGCATTTCAAGCCTCAAAACATCAATGTTTCAAAAATCTCAAATACAAAAGATGCTTGATCAATGAACAACTCAAAATGCAACTA
>JAOSBK010000004.1:10106209-10119847 GCA_027568895.1 Erythroxylum shatona
ATTGATACAAGAATAAGAAAATACAAATGTAGATGCAAACTGATCCCGACCTCTACCTCTTACTTGAATGCATTGGCTATACTCCCATTTGCCCAACGGTGTAACTCTTTTAAGCCTGAAAAAAATATTGCAAATTTTAGATGAGTTTTGCGAACTCAGTGAGTGACCATCCTCGATGGCTCACTCAATCACATAACACGTACAATTCATCAATTCATCAATTCAATTCACATGCATTGCATATTTACTTAAGCATATCACTTGATCATTCATTTCACATTTCACATTTCACATTCAACACATATCATATTCAGAAATTAGTTAAATATTTAAATCATACTTTCATATGCATATACGGTTCTTATGAGACTCACTTTCAATTTGTTACTTTTTTGTGACCGAGTGCTTTTTTCACTAGCCTATATCCCTTAGTGGATACCAGGCTGGCCCATATCTTTTGTGGATACCGAATTGTATCAGATAATGTCCCATATCTCTTAGTGGATACAGGGTACATTCACAAATGAACCTGAGACTCTTATCACATATCGAGCTTTAAACTCTTTTTCACTGGTGACTCCGGTCACAACTGCCTTTATGTTTCATGCATTCATGGAATAGAATGCAACAATCACATATGATCAATCATTCACTTTCACATGTCATCAAATCTTAGTTCGGCATTCAACATTTAAGTTGAGAATCACTTTTTCATTCACATGCATATTCACATTCAGAACGCATTTATTATCGAACTGTGGTCTGGCATTTAACAGTCAATTTGTGTACACTTATTTCAATCAAATTCGCATTTAAGGAGCACTTCAATGTTCTCACATTTGTCAAATTCACGTCGTTGTTTAGCTAATGGACTGTTGTGTTTTTTTACATATTATGCACGTGTGTTGGTCCACAATATGCATGTTTCATGCTTCCACCTGCTGTACCTTAGCTTTATGGACGTTGCCTTATACATTGTTCATTAATTAACTTATTGCATGGCCATTAAATTAATGTAAATTGCATGTAAAATTCCATGCATAATCATGCAGCTCACGTTCTTTACATTTTGTGCTTTCATTTTTTTTTGTCTTCTTCTTACCTTTTAATTTTCTTCTTCTTGCTCCATGAAGACAAGTATAAATTAATCTTCAAAAAATGGACAAATATCATGCTTTCGACTCACTTTAACTTCTTTGCTTCCGACTTGTGCATAAAATTAAATATGTGTCAAAGTGAGTATCTTAAGCAATTTTATATCGTTAATTGCTAAGTGTTATAAAATAATTAAATAATCAATTAAGCACCTATCACCTTTGCCTTCTTGATTTTATTTGGAAATGAAATAACCTAACTACGAAATTGAAACCATCTAAAAATCAAAGGAAATAACATGAAATTAAAAATCCATGGGTTGCCTCCATGCAGTGCTTCTTTTAACATCGATAGCTCGACGCTCTTCTTTTATTGGAAACTTAGCTACGATCAATTATGAGCAGCTTGCTTCCACCCTTTTCGTTCAACATCAGTTTTGTAGCTTGTAGGTAAGCTACAAATTACAAAATGATCAGAAGGACAATATTGATAAAATTATGAAAACCAATTAAGCTAATAATGTCCTTTTTTCAAGTGAACTATCAACAAAATAGGGAATAACAAAACTCCCTGAATCTTTCATCGAGTCCAACAGCTCCTATAAGAAGGTGAGTTGCTCTCTTTCTTCCTTAATCACCTTCGTCTCCTCTACTTCTTCTGCTTCACGAATAAAGATTTTTATAGCTTCTTCAAACTTGATGTATGTTGTCATCTATTCTTCATCCTTTTGTTCTTTAGAAGATTTGAACACATCAATTATCCTGAATGAACTACTATCCTTCGGATTCTTTAATACATCATGCATGTTGAATGTCACTTGGTCATCATTAATTTAAGGGATAAGGTATTTTCATGGACATCTACCAAAGATTTTTTTTATGTTTAAGCATGGTATACCAAGATCTGGCGGATAATATAAGGGGTTCTCATCCTTTTCTTCATCCTCTTTCTTGATTTCTTGGTCTTATATAAGGTAGGGTTCATCATGGTCTTCCATTGGTTCTTCCTATTCTTCCCCATTTTTAAGTTTGATAGCCTCATATTGATCTCGTTGATATAACTCCATATTGTTTAGAGAGTCTTCCACACTTCTTTTACAAAATTCATGGGAAAGTTGTCTTACTTGAATCTCCAGGTTGTGAATAGAAGCAGTATGATTTTCTGTTACTTGATCAAATTGTTCTTATGGTCTCTTCTGGTTCTCTTCCATATTTGTTATCTTATCCATGATTTTTTCCAACTTCGAATCCCATGAACTAGACTCATTTTGTTGAAATTCAAATGGGTCTTGATGTCCCATGTGAGTACTTGCATTATTGGACCAATAGAAATCTGGGTGGTTCTGTCACCCTAGAGTGTACATGTTCCAATAAGGATCGTTACTTCCCCAACCATACTGTGCCTCATTGTAATTTGTAAAGGTTCCTTGTTCCCTATGATATCTATCTTCCATTATTGTTCTTTCCATTTCTTCTTGGCATATAGCTATTCAAATGTCTCATTCTCACTTTAAGATGTCTTAATGTGTCTCTACTTTACGCCCCAAATTTTTTTCTCTATTTTTATTTTTAATTTTAATTAAAACAAAAGATAGTGAAAAATCCTTAGACTAAAGAACTAAACTAATTGTCTCCCTAGCAACGGTACGAAAAACTTGATCAGGTGTTTGATGTGTGTAAGTTTTAATAAATAACCCTTGATAATCCGTAAGCACATAATTCATTAGCAGAGTACCAAAGGTATTGATCCCATGAGGAGGGATAATCTAATCCTAAAATCTAAGGCTAGAAAACAATACGAAAATTCAAATTACACTAAACTAAAAACGAGAAATTAATTCAATCAATCAAATCAAATTAAGAATCAATCACGAAAATACTATTACTAAGCAATTGTAACACACCCAAGAATCAACCTAAGGAAATTACCAATTGAGAGAAATGGAATTTTACCTATCCTCAATGCTAACCTAACTGATTATGAATTACTGAATTATTAGTTCTAGGCAATCCTAAAGTTGATTACTCTCTCTCAAGTTATAACATTAATCCTAAATCATAAACCCTAATCAGATTATGGAAGTTACAATCTCTCAATTAATAACCTATCCAAAACCCTAATTAGTTCTGAAATTCTTTAATAAACTACCACAAACGTATGCAAGATCTCTCTTCATATAATTTACTGATTTAATTTAATTTAATTCTATTAAATCACCTAACTCTCATTAGCCCAATTTAATTATTTTTTATCCGATTCACCCTCTCAGTTTATTATCGAATTATGTAATCGCAGAATTGAATCACAGTAAATCCAAATAACACATAAATAATCAAATTTCATTAATTCAAAGATAAAACTCTAAAGGTGAGTTTAGAACATCCTCAACATTCAAAAATCTTATTATCAAACTATTATTCCAATTCTATACGATAATAAAACTAAAAATAAACAGGAAATACAATCTGAAAGGATGATGGGAGGTAGCGACGTCGGGAAAATCCTAATCTAGGAAGTACGTCGACTCAGCTTCTTCTCCCTTCCTTCTTCTCTTTCTCGATCTCTCGATGAATTCTCTCTAAAGTTTCTCAAAAGTGATTGATGCAAAAGCTCCCCCTGCTTCTTTGTCTTATTCTTTAAATATCCTTTCTGTTTTGAGCAACCCTAGGATTTTTTCAAGGTTTGAAAGGTCCAAAATATCCCTTGAAACTTGATGTTTTTTAGTGTCTATGCATCTGTCCAATGTAGGCTACGATTGTGGGCCATATCCTAAGCTTTTGTCATGATCGTGGCATGCATGCCACGATCACGGGCCATGTCCTAGGCTTGTGTCACGATCGTGGCATATGGGCCACAATCATGGGCTAACTTTGTTGCTTCTGTCATGATCGTGGCCATTGTTTCAGCTTGAATATATCCGAAACTTCTCCATTTTTCGATGTTAACCCTGAAACACTAACAAACACATCAAGGTACCTCAAAAACATAATATTTACGCTCAAAGACTTGTACTAACCCATAAAACACTTAAAACATAAATAATTAACAAACTAACACAATTCTAACCTAAACACATACTCAACGATTGAATTAACAAATAAAAACATATCAAACTAAGCTCAAAATCACGATGCAATTTACACTTATCAATCATATTTCCCAAAACATTGGGTCACAGTTGCAATGTGTTTCCCCTATGTTGATTCTTTTATTGTAAAACTGTATCATATGAATAATTGATGTCATTCTACTGCTACACCTTCTAGGTATATCTTTACTATTCGTATCTACATATTAATTGTCGTATGATCTATCAAAAAATTGCTCAACCTAGTAAATCCAAATATAAATATTTGAGCCAGAAAAATTGAAACTCAACCATACTAAAATGCATTAGGGTGGAAATTGAGGTGTTAAGAGAAAAATAAAGATAATTAAGCATTTATGGACAATTTAAACAATGCTTCTCAAATTGAATATAACTTGCTCTTTCAAACTTTGATTAAGACTGATAAGAGGTGTTAATTCAGGTTAGATGTTTAAGTTGAAAAGTTAAACTAAGGCTTAATTGTAAAAATATTCCTAACTTTACTTAATTTTGCAATAATGGCCCAAATTTTAAAAAATGATACTAAAATGCTCAAACTTTTAATTTTTTACAAAAATAGTCAAATACTAAGTGTTCTATTAATGTTTTTGACGTGACACGCCATGTTAGATTTATCTATTTGCCACATGGATGCCATATAGAACCATATAGAATAGTGGTACCACGTATGATATTTATTATTTAATAAAAAATATGTTAAAATTTCTCTTTGCTACGATGTATCATGTTGTTCCAAAATCTATTATGAACCCGATAACTATATGTTTTTCGATAGTGACAACTACTTCTATGGCATTTGTTTGGAACAAGAAGCAAATGGCAAGTGAAATTAAACAGATTTAGGATACAGATTTTGGTTTTGGTTTTCTTGTCTCTCTATGTTCTCTCTTCTCTTTACTATAAGATTCAACTATTCTTGGTAACACTTCAGAACATGGTCTCACTGGTTTTCTTAGACAGTTATATAGGTTTCAGAATAAAAGCAACAAAGCTATAACTAGGATGTTGGTTTTGATGTTTAATGCATTTTATTGCTCCACAAAGGTTGCACTCCAACTTTCACGATGTCGCATTTGTCCATGACATAAGTAGATCGATATATGTAATAGTTGTCTAGAAATATCCATGGATGAGTAATGAGTGACTTTGAAAGCTTAATGAGTGAAAAGTATTTCCATTACTCCAATAAATTCTCAAAACCTCATTAATTTTAAATATAATACCATAAATTTTAAATATAATACAATAATAGGTTAGGAAATGTGAATATAAATTCTTTGTAAAGAGGTGAGGGAGACTAGAGAGGGAGGTAGCAACAGAAAAGAATAAGTTATTCTGCATCTGGAGCTTCTTCTTTATCTTCGTCTAATATAGACCAAGGCTTGATTTCTTACCCCAAGAAAATATGTTTAACCTCTTGATTCTGTTGCAATCAAAGTTTTGTGAACGTGTCAAGATAATTTTGCCTGGCCAAAGGTTAAAATAAAAAAGGAGTCAAAAGATTAGAAATATAGAGATCATTCAACTGATAGATTAAGGTCCCATCAATAGAGAAAGGAATGCAACAATGACCTAGACCGTCGACATCATTTTTTTGTAATTATTTTTCAATTTTAACATATTTTTATTAAATAATAAATATCATACGTGGAACCACTGTCCTATATGGAAACACGTTGCAAAAATAAAAATCTGACATGGCATGTCATGTTAACAACGTTAATGGAACACTTAATGTTGGGCTATTTTTGTAAAAATTAAAAGTTTGAATATTTTAGTGTCACTTTTCAAAGTTTGGATTAGTATTAAAAATTGAGACAAATTAGAGATTTTTTTACAGTTAACCATTAAATTAAATATGGATTTTATCCTTTTTCATACATGCATATATTGGTTAATGTTAAAACAATTCAAAGCAATTTCTAAAGATACATCTACTTAGAAGAAAAGCATGTATTAAGAAAGTAGAAATTGACATAGATCTCTTAATTTAACATAGCTAATTAATATACCAAAAAAAATTCACAGTTTCTTTTTAACTCAATTGTTAATGTTAATTGCAATTCACTCCTCAAGTTAACTTAACCATTCAATATGTCTCATCTTCATATTCAACTAGTTTAACCTTATAATATTCATGATAATTTAGCCCATTTGGAACAAGTTAAAAGAAAAAATTATAATTAAACACATCATATAATGACTCTTACTCTTCTTATACACTCAAACACTATATTAGCCACAATGTAAAAAATAACATAAATTATAACAAAAAAGAGAGCTGATATGAAAAAAAATAAATAATTGAGTAAAGTTACTACTTCCTTAACAAGAACAAACTAAGTATAATTGGAGGATGGTAGTTACATGCTCAAATATTAGGTTGCCACCTAACAACAACTTTTTTTAGAAGTAGTTAGATGGATTCTTCTTTTTGGTCATGTCACTCGTGTAGATTAGATCTTTCAATCTCACCTCCTTAATGACCATTCATCTTAAACATCTTTTTTTTTTTCTCCAAGTTTGGAGTTTCTACCACATCATGATGAAAAACATTAATCACAATGACAAGTTCAACCAAATGAGAACATAACTTACCTGGAAATAAATTCAGCCTTGAATTGAAAAAAAAAGCTTTCTTTCTAACAATAAATTTCTTCCTCAATATCTTCTTATCGTGAAAGATCTTAGTTTTTTCTTTGTAAATTCTTTGACTTTCATAGTCATCATTCCTTAACTCTTTAACTTTTGTAATTGCAACTTTATCTAGGCATCAATTTCATTTAGGTTCATATTACATAACTTAATTGCTCAATATGCCTTGAGTTCTGTCTCTACTAAAAAGATGACATGGCTTATCAAATATTAATTTATACGAGAACATGCTAATAGGTGTCTTATAAGCAATTTTGTATGTTCATTATGCACCATCAATTATTAAAATTTAACTCTTCCTGTAAGGATCCACTTTCTTCTCTAATATTAACTTGACCTCTCTATTTTACACCTTAACTTAGCCATTGGTTTATATATGTTAAGACATATAGACCTTATGTGTTATATAGTATTTATTAAATAGTGTCTCCACCAATCTAATATAAAAATGGGTGCCTTTGTTAGAGTACACATATAAACCTTATGAGTGACATGGTATTTATTAAATAGTGTCTCCACCAATCTATTATAAAAATGGGTGCCTTTGTTAGAATTTGCTTAGATGGGAACATATTTATGTAAAAGAATAAAAGGAAATATTAGCTTATCTTTGGTAAATGATGTTTGAATTGCTTATTAGTCTTTAAACATAACGGTCGTCTTCTTCTCCAAGATTAACCTAGGTCATCTCTCATATTTGGCAAGAGATTTTCCATTTTTCTTTTTTGACTCTTTCACACCCTAACTTGTCTCTTACTCCCGCGCACTTCTTCCTTTTAGTTTCTCCTATTCTTTACAAACCTATTGTTAAAAAATCAGGGAGGAATCTAATCATACACCCAGTAGAATAAATAAGAAACTTTTTTGTTATAATTTTTCGAAGCCATGATTGCTTTAATTCTATAACATGATTAACATATAAAATATAATAAAACATGAATCATAATTCATAATTTATTTCGAAGCTTGACCCTTTTCTTGTCATTTCCCTTGAACTATTTTTGAAATTGTCTCATCTCAGCCACCGTGGTCACACAATTGTCTGATATCTAACAGTTTCCACAAAACATGCTGAGATAATTGGTTAGGCAAAAAGTGTTAGCTCCCTTAAAACTTAAGCCTATTTATAATAAGAGTTGGTCCTTTTAGTATTTTAATTGAAATAAAATTTTAATTTCAATTAAACTTTAATTAGAATTATAATTATTTATAATTAAAATTTTAAATGTTAATTATGCTCAAATAAGATCTGATATCTCATTTTGATCCTTATTTATTAAATATATCATATTTAATCATAAAGTTTCTTAAATTTTACAGTTAATTCTAACTTAATTAAAACATATATGATCCATTAAGTTCCCAAATATGTTGATAATTGATATAAATTATAACTTTAAATTATATTTAGAATTAGATAAAATAAAATATTTTAATTTATCTTTAATTGTCTAATTAAATAATTTAATTCATAGATCAAAAGATTAGCATCTAGCAACGTTTCATGATGCTCAAATATTTAAGGATGTCAAAGTAATTTTGATTAACCTTCAAGTGCTTGAATTTTTTCATATGATTGAATCCTTTCATGATATAATGTTTTAATTAAACATAGAGCATGAAATTAATGCATATTTTATTTAAATCTAATCATATTAATTCTCCATTATTAGCAGTTGATTCAATTAAGGCTATCATGGACAAAATATTTTCGAATCAATACTAATCAAGAATAACGAAACTTCCCTCTAATCACTTTAAGGTGATAAATTCTATATTAATCACTTAACTACTTTCACATACTTCATATTATATCTAGTGACTACCGACTGAGCTATTCTTGACTAAAAATAAGTCATAAATAGTACCAAAGCATAGTAGGCATTATATGAAGTATTTTGAAGATCTCAAATCAAATGATCACTTATACAATCATCATAAAGAAAATTTTCATTGACATAAATGTTCCAAATAGATCTCTTATATGATATCAGTTTAGAGAACTTATTCTCTAATAAACACTCACACATTTATTTAAATATCTCCGTACTTTTGTCTATGAGATCGACTACTTACTTCATAAGAAAAAAAAAACATATGCTAGCCTTTTTTATGTTCTATTAATGTTCAATCTTAATAGAAAAATGATTAAGAATAATTTAGAGATAATGCATAAATATAAAATGAATTTTATTATTATTATTTCATCATAATTTTACTTATAATGTATATTTATCCTATAAACTTTATTATATACGTCTATTATAAATAAGATAAATAATGTCTTTAAATAATTGTCCCCAAATTACAACCAACTGGTTAATTGTAACACATAGATCAACTCCTAGGTCATGGTCGATGCTTTTCCTAACCGTCCTGTAAGTATTGAATAAAACCCCTCGCGTTCATTGAAGTTGAGTTTGTGAGCTTTTGAGGCCCAAATTACGGAATTTTTATGAAGAGCAAGGGACTTAGACGAGAAACATAGCGAGAGGACTAGCAAAGCGGGCGATGGATCCAAAGTTTAAGTCTTCTCACATTGCATAACAAATGGAACTAGATTCTGGTTGAACTTAGAGCAAAAGTGGGAGAGCCAATGGTACTAATCTTTGCTGCATGAGACAAACACCACAAACTTGAAAATATATCGATAAAACCTGGATAATCTTGCCAAACTACTAATAATTAATTTCACAACAAAGAATTCGCACCTTTAAAATTTTGATGATTCGAATTAACACTTTTGAGGGAAATTATAACACACAACTGTTGCCTTTTGCAATTGATGATCCAACTTAAGGGTTTTTCCTTTTCAAGTTTTAAACGCTACAACATTCTCAAACGTTTACTGCCCCAATGGCTCATCAATGTCAAGCAGCCATACCTTTTCCAATAAAAAAGTTTCCACTATAACTCCTCGGCCACAAGGCCCTGTAAATACAGAAGCTTGTTTGTAGTAGTTCTGCTTTACATAATCACCGACCGAGCAATTCATAATTAGCTTCTCATGATACAAAATCGTCAACTTCTCCCTGCAAAAGGTGTTCAAAAAGAAAGATTTTTTCCCCTTGCAGACAAAAAACAGAAAAAAACTTCACCTTCTTCCAGCGATTCCTCAAACGGAGGAGAAATTATGGCCTGAATCTCCTGCAATGATTGCTGGATCCTGATCTCCTCCTCAACTTAACGCATGAGATTTCTAATATGCCACTTCAAAGCTTCAGAAGGTGCAATATCCTCTGCCTGCACTTCAAGTACCTTCCTCATTAAGCCAATCAAAAGATCAGAATGCCTTGCATAGGCGGCTGCTTTGCAAGAACTCCTACAACAATCCAAGCACCTCCTCTTTTGAATTTGACACACATTTCAACAACTTCCTTGCCACAACTTCACCATCACAGCCACAACATTCTCCGCATTTTTCCCACACAACACCGAAACATAGTTTCCTTATGTCTGAACAACTTCAACAACTTATCACATTCTGCCAATTTCACCTTCTTTTGGTCTCATTATTAAATGGTATGGTTCCCTTCACTAGACTTCTCTCGCCGACTCCTATGAAAGTACCTGATATACGTTGACCTCAAAAACTGTTTCTGTGGCTCTTATACACTCACCAACCCCATTGAATCTCGCAATCCACCCTCGTTCACATCCTCCTTCACCTTACTCTTCCTTGCAAAAATGATCCCATTTGAAGCACCAGTAGCCCTTGTTCTGCAATCATCTGAAAAGGCAATCAACATAAGTGGAGTAGGAAACTGCATAGAACGAGAAATTTTCATTCTCGAATAATCAAAAACTTCACATACCCATCTAAAGTCAACCTCGAAATCTTATACTGAGTTCCATCCAACATTGTAGAGGGCAAGTCCAAGCTCTGTCTAATTCTATCCCATGTGTTTTAGCAACGTTGTCACAGTTTTCTTTTCAAAAAAAATGTTGATAGGGTTTTGTTGTTCATTGTAAGAAGACGGCCTGTTCTTTATGTCCTTGATATGGCCGAGGTAGGTCATCCATTGATTGAATTTCAGTGAATTGGGCTATTAAATAAACACACAGTGCAGAAGTCCCATCAGAAAACCTTTTTGTTGTTGGTTTACAGGCCTATTAACCAGAAACAGCAAGATGCCCCCAAATGTTCCCGGTAGGAAAACCATCCATAATCCTGGAAATCTGTTCGACCCCCAAAACTTGTTGAATGTAAGATGTTAAGAATCCTTCTTGTGTTGAAAGAAGAAAATACTTTGTTCTTCCACTTAGTGAACCCAACATGTTCAGACTCCAGAGTGATTTCTTTTTCCTCCTCCGTATAAAAGATCATTAAATGGTCATTTTCCTTGCCCTTCCTATTAGGGTATTAATAAGCGAGGAGTTTTCACTTCCACTCAGCATTAAAAGATGAGAAGAATGTAACACTACCCAGTAACAAAAATGGCCTGCTGATACCATCTGTGTATTCAAAGATCAGATATAGAGGCAAGAAGATTCAACTTCAAAATAGCCTTTCAGTTTGGATAGCGAAACTAACTCCTGTAACGCTTTATAAATACCCTCAGATTCTGGACGTGATTTATGACCAGCAAAAAATTCATGAAACACACCCTCAACCTCTATCAAGCTATGACCGGGAATCTTCTTAACCCTTCTAGCTCTCATCACACTTCTAACCATTCCCACGTCACCCCAACTTCCCCCATGAGCACAAGTAGTTGCTAGCTGGACATATACCCCGCTATCCTCTGGATTTAATTCTAGAAGTTTATTAGCAGCAAGCTGAGCCAGTTCAATGTTCCCAACCATCCTACAAGCGTTGAGAAGGGCACCCCAAGCAGCTTCACATGGCTCCATGGGCATCCCTTTTATCAATTCATAGGCATCTTTTAGGAGTCCACCTCGACCCAGTAAATCAATCATACAAGCATAGTGTTCCCTCTTGGGTTCTACATTATACCTTCCTTTCATGTTCTGGAAATAGATTTTGCCATCAGCGACTAACCCACCGTGACTACAAGCACACAATAAACCAACAAATGTGATATCGTCTGGTTTAATTCCTCCATTTATCATCTGCTCAAAAGCAATAATAGCTTGCTCACTATACCCATGAGCAGCAAAAGCAGCAATTATGGAATTCCAGGATACCAAATTTCTCTCTAGCATGTTATTGAAAATTTTGGCAGCTACATCTACAAATCCACATTTAGCATACATATCTATAAGTGCATTCGACAAAATCAGACTAATCTCACTCCATTCCTGACTTATGTAGGATTGATGTATCCACAGCCCCAAGTCCATGTATCCCAATTGGCCACAAGCAGAGAGAACGCACACCAAAGTATTCTCTGTTGGAACCAACCCTACATCCACCATTTCATCAAATAACTCTAAAGCTTTCTTTGGTTGACTGTATTGGGAATAACCAGCAATCATTGCATTCCAAGAAACTACATTCCTTTCAGGCATCTCATTGAACAACTTTCTTGCCGTTTCTAACTGACCACTTTTAGCATACCCGTTAACCATACTAGTCCATGAGAACACATCTTTAGTTAACATGTCATCAAAAATCTCTCTTGCAGCAATCAGGCAGCCACATTTCACATACATATCCAAAATAGCATTCATCAAATTCAGGCTACGATTTAAATTGCTCTTCCTCACGTATTCATTAATACTCTTTCCCACTTTCAAATCACCCTTCAGCGAACAAGCCGAAAGAACGGCAATGGCAGTGACCTCGTTTGGTTCAACCCCACTAAACAACATGGAATTAAAAAGCTCCAAAGCCTCGTTATAACAGTTGTGCTGGGAATAAGCATCAATCATCGACGTCCAAGAAACGACGTCTCTAAAAGAAGTTTCATCGAACACTTGACGGGCTAACCCCAAACAAGCACTCACACTGTAAAAATGGATCAACCCATTCTGGACCAACAAGGAAGAAGCAAAACCCATCTTCCAAATGGCACAATGAACCGATTTTCCCTCTAAAGCTCTCAAGAACCGCTCGCACGTTTGAAGCACAAAAATAAAGGTTCTACTATCCAATTCGACCCGTTGACTAACCATTTGGCGAAAAAAGGAGAACCCCAAAATAGGCAACTTGGCTTTGGAATAACCTCTAATCATCGTGTTCCACATATACGTATTGGGATCCTGAAATTGTCTAAACAGAGCACTGGCGTGATTTATATCTCCAGAGTCAGCGAGGGCACAAAAAGCCAAGACCCGGCTGCAAGGAAAGGTGTGGGTAATGAGACCGGTTGGGGTCATGTGGGCCTGGATTTGCTTCAGTTGCTTCATTGAAGAACATGACTCCATGATCAACAGAGTTGGGTTGATGATGATAACATTGGTGGTTGAGTTCCATTTGGTAGTTCTGGTGGCAGAGATAGATGAGAATGACTTGGGAGACCAGAAGGGGACCGGATATTTGCTTACTAGAAGACAACAATAGCAGCATGTTGAGAAGCGTTTCCTTGCGAGGTCGATTGGAGCTTGACCAAATTGGTGCATAGCATAAGAGTACGCATGAAAATGAAAATGGGCGCACGCAGATTCAGGAGATAAGTAACGGCAATCCAAATAAACAAATACTAGAAGGTTAACTCTGCGCAAATGCGCAGTGAAAGTGTCCACTAAATTTATATGCAGCGAAAAATTTAACATTATAGTTAAATAAAAAATAAAATAAAAATGTAATGAAATAATCATCAGTTGGGAGAAGAAATAAGATGAAATGACTTTCTTTGAGATACGATTAAAATAGT
>JAOSBK010000004.1:10183445-10194753 GCA_027568895.1 Erythroxylum shatona
GCTTTCTATTGGTTGGCGTATTATTATTGGTCATTTTCTTATTTATGTATTGGTCATTTTCTAGTTATTTTTGTCTTAAGCTTTCCTATTATTATTATTATTATTATTTTCACGTGACCTTCCTTATTTTATTATTATTAATATTATTAGTAGATTAATATGAGTACTATTTTATTATTTTTTTAAGTATTTCTTGTCGTTACATTTGAGTATTAGTCGTTACTATTATTTTTATTAGTAATATTGACATTATTCTCATTATTATTTTAAAGTCCGTCTGCATACCCTTTTGTATTATGTATTCTATTTATCATTATTATTTTTATTATTAGTATTATTTTTATTCTTATTATTATTATTATTATTATTACTTATTAATTGATTAAATTAATTTTTTTCTATTTTTTTTATTTTAATTTATTATTTAATTTATTATTCTTTTTATTTTTATTTTTATTTTTATTTTTTGTCATTACTATCGTGTCACATATGCATGTGGACCTACTGGAAATAGCCTCTCTACAATGTAGGGGTAAGGTTGCATACTATCCAATCCCTCCAGATCCTACTTTATTGTGGGAATTCGGGGTATGATGATGATGATGGTGATAGACGAGCGACTGTTTCCAGATATTGTCGGAAAGTCAAGGCAATAGGCTTAAAGGAGCAACTGTAAGTAACCTAAGATGGTCTCACTTTATTTGTTCTGTTCTGTATATTACTGAACTGCATTGGCTGATTGTGTACTGAATTCCCAACAATATATGTCCGAGGCGTTTGATGCATGCAAACAATATTAGAAGTGTTACTTATATGTGAATGAGACTGCCTAATTGAATATTCTGATTCTCAACTGAAAAGTTGAATGCAACACCTAGTTCGATGACTACTAAGACTGAGACTGTTATACTATGATAATACATGTAAGTGAAAGTGATTGAATTGATGACTGAATTGTGGCATACATATCATTTCAATGCATGTAATATAAAGGTGTTATAACCAGAGTAGCCAGTATGAAAGCGCTTACATGTAGAGCATTGCTCCGTAATTACTGTTTCTGCACTTAGAGCTATTCTCCATGATTCTGTTCTGACTGAGCCTAATGGGTCAGTATTTGTATATGTATGTGATAAGCACTCGGTCATAACAATAAAAACAAATGTGAGTCTTATACATATAGCATTCATATATGATTGGAATTCATTGAATAATTTGCACAGCTGAAATGTAATAATAAATTAGTATGAACAATTTGACTATATGAACTGTGTGATTATATAATGATTGAGTTTTGTTATACGAGTGAACCATCGAGGATGGTTACTCAACTGAGTTTCAAAACTCATCAAAAATTACAACGTGGCTTTCAGGGTTTAGTAAAGGACTCCAAAGAGGCTCCGAGTAAGAGTTCCAGGTCGGGATCTGTGTGCGCCTGCATATGTATTTCATTATGTTATATTGAAAAGTGTAGTCTTAAGTGTTATTCAATGTGTATAAAAATGATCTTGAAATGTAATGTTATTGTGACTACAAGTATTTCGTTTCTGTAATAGGCCCAAGTGATTACTGAAACTATGAGGAGTTCAATAATGATTGTAATTTTTGTGACTAAAATTGTTTATAAATAAATTGGGCCAAAATTGATTATCATTTTTCCGCATTTTACTAGTGTTTTAAACTGAAAGTAATAAGTTTGATTAATTGATTATTTTAGCATGCTGCTCTTGTGGGATTCGTACTCGGATATCACTTAGGATGTCGGGTATGTGTCCTGAGAGAATAGGGTGCTACAAATATGACTTAGTACTCTGCCATTATAACTTAGTGGTCCACCAATATAGGTAAACTTATAACATGATTGTTTCTTAATATATTGGTTGACCAATGTAGTAACTTAGTCAACCAATTTCTTTTTAGAAGATACACTGATTGACCAATATGCCTTAATAATTGACCAACATCTCAACGACTAGCGCATCTATTGTATTCAATACAAATTAAATTGTTCAACCAATGTGCTACACTGGTCAATCAATGCTCTGCAACTAGTCATTGTTACTACTATTTTCTAGCTCTAACAACCAATAAAAGTCCCAAAAGCTTATAAATATATTTCCTTTTATTGGTTCTTGCATGAAAAATCATTTGGGTGTCTTTGTACACACATTTTAAAGTTTTTATTAAACACATGAGCATTATTCTCATATTTTTGTAAATAAGCCTTTTTAGTATTATCAAAGTGATAAAATGAGATATTTTAAATTATAAGCTTCGAATGGGGTGTTTATATATTGTATATGAGGGTGTTCCAAGTGGCATTGAAGTCCCTATTTACCATAAAGGAAGATTGGAAAAGGATTCATTTCTCTCAAGAAAAGATTGTACAAAGGTTATTATTCACCTTAAAAAAAGAGTTATAATAGAATTCTAAGGAGAGTTTTGGGAGTGGATGTAGGCAAGGATCGTTTACCACCACCTGCTATAAATTAACATTACATCTCTATTAAATTTATCCACCTACGTACGCCACATAAAGTCAGTTATCAACACGGCAGCTAACTTATGATAAAATAATTATTATTATATAATTAATTAATATAGCATTTATTATTTTTCAATAATTAAATTTTAGTAACATGTTTTGATTTCCCCCATAATTTCCCCCCTCTTAATCCCTAGTTTCACTTTTCTCTAAACCTGGTTGAGTCCCCTCTTCTTCATTGCCCTAATTTGCTTCTTTGTCATTCTTCAGTTACTCAAATCAAGATTCTGTCATTCTCCAGTTGCCTCACTTGAGATTCTAGCGCTATCTAGTCACTCCAATCACAAAAGCTTAGTTGAAAGCTATTTATGCTCACTCACTCACTCACTCTATGATGTTATAGGTTTCACCACTCTGTTTACCTTAATTTTATTACTTTTGTTTCAATTCTAGTTTCTGCATTTGTTTACTCTCCATCATACCCTCCCCTATATAATGGATCCTCACTTGGAGGCAGATGCTTCAATTCTCTTTCCACATATGTTTTGTATTGTTCAAGTGCTAACACTAATCTTATGTCTTTTGTGTGTAAAAGAAGCTTGGACTTGGTAAGCTTAAGCCATTAACAATCTTAGTTTAATTAGCATATTACTCTTCCAAATGACTTACTTGTATTCCTATAAGATGTGCTTGTAATCCATATATTGTAATATATGAAGTAGTCTATAGATGATATGAACCTTGATCAATCATATTTTCAAGTTGATATTGTTAATAACCTTGTATATGAAATGTTGCAAATAAATATATTTAATGAATTAGAACTGGAGGTGATAGAAGTTGATTGTGATGAAGCTAAAAGTTAAAGCAGTATAGAGAAATGACATTTATTATGTAACCAAAATAACATTGATTCATTTGTTAGTGATTGATGTTATTTTCATGTTATTAATGTATGGTTATACTTGTTATTATTGCTTGGTTATGCTGTGACGTATAATAGAGAAATGGAGCACTCCATATTAGAGACGTCACTTTCTGGATCAATGGTTCTTCAGGTAACATTTAATGTTTATGTGGATTCAGTGTTTATTGAAGGACTTCCTGGAGTGAAAAAATCATGGCTGTAGGTTTTATGGGTGCCCAAAATATCTAAATAGTAACAATATTTTGTTATGATATTTAATAAATGTGTTACAAAAGTTTGTTTTGTGATGCTTACAAGGATGGGAGTTGTAAGTTCTTTCGTTGGCATGACGATCCCTTTCAAGATAGGGTTGATGATGTTATTCAAAGATTGTTGAATGATAATGCTAAGATGAAGCATCAATTAACTTTGAGTTACGAGGAACCTATTGAAGACGAGGTGTACGACAAAGTTATTAGAAGACCAAATAACGAGGAACAAATTGAGTGAGATGAAAAAACAAAACAAATAGAGTATGAATTAAAACTTGCTATGAATGATAACAAGGAGCTGAAGAAGATATTAATGAAATATATTATTATTGTTCCCATGACGATATGCTTTTTTGTTATATGCTTCTCAGTATTGAAATCATAGGGCTAAAAATGTTGTATATGAATGGGGATAATATAGGAAGTAATTGTATTATACATGAAGCTTTAGTTAATATATTCTAGTTACTCTATTCATATGTAAGTACACATGTAATCATATTTAAAATGAAGTTCAAATTGTGACAATATATTTAAAAAGGAAATCATAAAAAGACAATATGTAATGCTTTATTTGACAAGCATATGAACTATTTGATAAGTATAAACCTGTAATCATATAACTTTGACTTTCATAAACTTGAAAAGTTGATATTCGTATAATATAATGTTTCAATTCAAACTCATAACAGAAAAACAAAATGTTCCTTAGATATTACAAAGTGGATCTAACCAAAACTGTATACAAAATAAACATAATGGATCAAAATATTATACATATACAAAAAATATACTCTATAAAACAAGATTTCCAAATAAGATTATCTGTAATCCATAAATGGATCTAAACAAAATTACGTACAAAATTGACAATTTGCACCTGAAACATAATGGATCTAAAAATTCTTTACAACCAACTCGTGCACCACTATTTTCACTCATACTTTGTTGAATTCCAATTTGAATGTTAGAGGCTTTTTTGTTTGAATTACTAGAAACTCTTTGTTTGGCAACTTGCTCTTACAATTGTCATGATGTGATATTTGGGTGTCTCTTGCACCTCAACCCCCTTATTTAGAATGATAGTTGAAATGTGTTTAGACCAATTAATCCAAATATTCTCTCTCTCCTTAATGACGGAAGTAGAGCTGCAAGTGACTATTGCAAACAGGGTTAAAATAATAAATGATTCATTAAACCAATACATAGAAAAATAATAATATACATGAATAATAATATATGATAATTTACAATCATGTCAAACTAATCTCAGCTCTACCATCTTTAGAAGGCTGTCTTTTATTAGCTCCTCCAATTTTAGATGTTTGTCTGCTGAAAATTGTTGTTATTATTGGATCTTTATTATGCCTATATTACTTTCCAACATTGGCATATCAATTAGTAGTTACCAAGATAAAAATAAATTACAAATTTATGTTAAATAATAAACCTTAGCACCATCTTGACTAGAAAGAAGTGGACGACATTCATAGCTTCTCTTATTATGGCCACATTTGCCACACATATAGAATTAGCACTTTTATGGTAGCCTATGAGCATGATTCACTCACTTTGATTAATCTTTATCTTTTCACCTATTATTTTTAAGCTTACCAAACATAACTCTATCAAAAGGTGAATGTATTTTCTCATAAGTATTTGGTGGCCAAAATTTTTGCCTTCTAATTGGTTGTAAGACATTCTCATAAACTTCTATAAACCTTCCTTCATGATCACATTCATCCACAAAAGTCTCTAGTTGTTTGGCATGGAAAATGGCACTAATTGCATGACTACAAAGATCCCCATAAAGTTCCCATTCCTTACAAGTAGAAGTCTGCTCCCTCTTTATTCGAACAATATATGTCTTCTTTATTAGTCACTTTATACTTGCTGGCCCCATTCTAAATAAGTCTCCATCTCATTACATCAATTTTTTTTCAAGTTTTTCGTCACCTTAGGTACTATATCCCTCTTCTATCTCTTAGCTTGCTTTTTAAGGTATAAGTGCCTTTTCATTAACACAGTTCTACCAGTCTCCAACATGTTAATGATAGAGCAATCTCTGCCCAATAAATCTAAAAGTTAAATGTCTCACTTATGTTGTTCTCTATAATTAGACATTTGGACTTAATATTTTGAAAAGCCTTACTCCATGTTTTCTTTAGATATTCAAGCAAGTAGTATACACATGCTAGTGCAAGTTGGTTTAGTTTAATGAGTCTATCATCAAATTCTTGAGGAAACATTTCCTAGGCAGAATTTCATAATGCTTTCCTCAGATCATTTCCTTCCATTTCCCTGCCCAGTGATATATATGCCTTGGACATATCTTATGTGTAGCAAATGACAATACATCATTCTTGGCTTGCAAGAGTTCCTTCAAAATTAAGAACAACCAATTAAAAGCATTCATAAACATCAATATGTAAAATAAATTTAAGTTGGATGAATTACCTTTCAAATAGTAATAATTTATGGTAATTCCTTCACCATCTCTAAGCTTTAAGTTAATAACTAAATTCTCTATGAACCATTTTCATGTCTCATAATTCTCCATCTCAACCATTGCCTATACTATTGGACAGATACCTCGATTGCCATCAACTCCTTTGGAACTTAGAAATTGTCCTTGGTACTTTGTTTTTAGAAAACATCATATCCATACCAATAATTGGTCAAATTTTCCACCCCTTCCTCATTGCGTTAAAACACACGTACATTCTCTTTAATATCAATTTATCTTCATCTTTTCTGAGTTAAAGCTCTACTATAGAACCTGGATCCATTTCTTTTAAGTTAGAAATATAACCATAAAGCTTCACATATTCATTATGCTACTCTTTTGCTTTTGCTTTAAGTACCTTCCTCTTTACATACTTGCACATACTAATATTAAGAGACAAATTTAGTTTCTCTCTACATTCTTCAACCATTTTCTTGATTTTAATGCTTGGCTTGTCTATGATCTTTTCCTTAAAGTGTATTGTGATAAAGTTGGCTATAACTAGCCTTGGCTTGTTTGTTAAATTGCACATATGATCTAGATTGTATGTTTTCAGCTTCAAGCATTTATTTTTTTATATCATACAAAGCATAAAGTTCAAATTGACAACCATCAGTACAACCATACCTTATCCTTTTTGCTTCATCCCTAACATCTATTCACTTATGATAACTATAGGAACAAGTCTATTACTTTCACTGTGTCACCTTAAAGCATCATATGATTCTTCACCATTGGGATATTCATCATTGGCCAAGAAACTCCTATGATCAAAAGAGTTAATATAAATTGTGTCATGATCTACATTAATATTAATATTAAAATATGAGTCATATTCACCTCTACCATAACCACACAACTATCCTCCTTTTTGATCACCCATTTTACCACCCAAATCCTCACTTAAATCAACCCCTGCATAAACTCTCAAATCAACTCCATCTGGAGCACCAATATAAGAATCACCATCATCACTACCTCCTACATCGACTCCAATATTACTATGACCTCACAAATCAACTCCTATACCACTCTCACATCCCAAATCGACTCTTACACTAGAATTAGAACTCATGTCCACTCTAATATTACCTCATAATTCTACAACCATCTCATTTTTATGCTAGTTATCATGTCATATTAACATTAGTAAGCATAGTGTTGGTTTATTTACATGCTTCAGATAAACATCAACCATAACATATACATCTAACAATTTAAGCAAATCAAATGCACTCTGATTGGATTCTAGCCTCCTCAAATCTTCTTCTAACCCCTTTTTAAGAATCAAATATCATGCATTAACAACATTTGTATATCTTAAAATGGTACCCATTTTCCATACCTCTCTTAAACTCGTATAATCCAAGACTATGTTACCAAAAATTCTAGAGGCTTACCAACATACAAAAGTACTTTTTTGATTAAAATGTTCACCATGTAATATCCTCATTCTAGCTTCTTTGTTTACTGCAGCCTATATAGATAAATATCAAAAAAAGAAACAATCATAATTATACTGCAGTAAAGGTAAACAAAAAGCTTAAATAATATGCATATTTATAATTGTTGAATATTTTAATTGATAAACATGAACAATAAAAGTTCCAAGTAAAAAAGACAATATACAATATAGATAGAGTAAAGAATATTTCTAATTGTATGAACATTCAAGTTTCCAAATCTTATTTGCATAAAAGGCAAAATATTATCATTGATCTTTTAATAATTTGTCACTAGATGTGGTTGATATAGGTTGTAAATGAAGCATTATGGATAAAGCAGAAGCACATAATGCATATAAACAAGGGTTAATTATCAAAAAAAGCCCAAACTTTTGTCAATTTTTTAATTATAATCTGAATTTTAAAAAGAAGCAATAAAATGCCCAAACTTTCAATTTTTTCAATTTTAGTCCAAACTTCAAAAGTAGCAATAAAATGCTCAAACTTTTAAATCTAGTCCGAAGTTAGTGCTTCCGTTAAGTTTGCTAACGTGACCTACTATATGTTTCAAAAACTTTAACTATTAATATACATCAGCCAAAATTAATACAACAAATGAAGATTAATGAAGCAAGATCATTTAATCTTGTAATTAAAATGATGTCGTTGTTTAAAAATAACATAAATCAGATTATGCAGCCCTGACGACTTTACGCTTTGATTTCAATTTTTTTCTTTGTTTTCAGTTTGTTCTTTTGACACCCTCATCTTTCGATTTTCAAATTACGCAGCCCTGATGTCCTCACACTAAAAACATCAGGAAAACGAACTAAAAACGAAGAGCTTACTGGTGCAGTACGTTGTAATGTGAGAATAGTTTGGGGCGTCAAAAGAACAAACATAAAAATTTGGCTAAGAGTATCAGGAGAACAACAAATAACTTCGGGCTATAATTGAAGAAAATTGAAAGTTTGAGCATTTTATTACCACTTTTTAAAGTTTGGACTAAAATTAAAAAAAATAAAAATTTGAGCATTTTATTACTACATTTTAAAGTTCAGGTTATAATTAAAAAATTGGCAAAAGTTTGAGTTTTTTTGGTAATTAACCTTATAAACAATAACAAAGATTTGTGTATAGATATATAGGTCAAAATCAAATCATAAGAAATATTTCATCCTCAAAGCACAATCATAACTCAAAAGTACAACAAAATTGAAATGGTGTCATATTAATACTAATATTCCCTAGGTACATGGTTTCTATTGCTATTATGCTTTTGTCACATTATGCTTATATATATATGTACAGATAAGAAACTCAACAACAAACAAACAAATAATTCTTTATTCATTGCTTATAAACATTATATATATGTCACTAAAGAAATGAAGGCATACCTAGAGCAGAGAATGCTTCCGTGACTGGAGAATGATGGAACCTGGAGTGTAGTGACTAGAAAATGAAAGAGAACAACGGAATTGCGAGTGGAGTAACTAGAGAACACGGAGAAGCAAATTAGGGACATAAAGAAGAGTGGGATTCAGTCAGGTTAGGCAAAATTAGGGATTTAGATAGGGGGATTAATTTGGGGGGAATTAAAACATATTATTGAATTTTAATTATTATGAAATAATAAATATTATACTAATTAATTATATAAATATTATTATTTAATTACATGTCAATTGCCATGTTGGCAGTTGACGTCACATGATAAACTTAGGTGGACAAATTTAGTAAAGACATAACCCTAATTTGATAGAGTTAACATTTTGAGACAGATTAATTTATTTCAAAAACGTTGAGGGATGTAATGGTATTAGAGATAATGGTAAAGGTCATCTTAGACATTTTGATAAATATTGGACCTTTGGCTTTAAAATTTATCAACTTCCAATTCACCTCTTTTGAGTGTCATTAAGAACTAACATAATAGTTTGACAATATTATGATTCATTTTGAACAATTTAAAATTATAGGGTCTAACATATATTTTAACATCAATATTAGAGTTAAAAATACATTTTTTTTACCATACTTAATATCATTGTACATGTCTTAGTATGTTATTTTTAAAACCTGCCTATAATTTTCTTAATATCATCTAGTATTGATTTTAATTGAAATTCTATTGTAAATAAAATAAAAGAATGAAAATGACAATACGTGAAGATATATATATCAATTATATAAATAGTTTCCTATTAATTTATGATTCTAAGTGTAATAGCCTTTGCTGAAGATTATCTAGATCAACAATCATTCTTTAAAATTATATCTATACATGTTTTTTCATTTTTATGCCCATTCTTCTCCCATTTATATATATATGTGCTTAGTATATATTATCATTATTTTTTCATTCACATTACATATTGATGTTATTTTCTACATATAATTAAAAAATAATAATTTTCAATTTTGTTTATCTGTTATTATTTTAAATTCAAATGAAGCATGACAATAAATCATAGTTTTACATTCCAGGCATTATTTAACATATTTAATAGTAATTTAAGTTTGAAAACCATTTAGAGAATGTAGTTCAAAGTTAAATTCTACTAAATGGTTAAGAAGTTAAAAATATAAATTTAGGAGTTGTTTGGTTTCATTTCTTTTTTTGTTGTAATTTTTGTTTTCGTTTTATAATTATTACCAATTTGGAAACATAAAATTAAAACAACTTTTTGTGGTTTCATAAATTTTGAAAACTGGAAGAAACGAAAACAATTAGGTTTTTTACTAAATTTGAAAATAAAAAACTAAAAACATAAATGGAAAGCTCTCAATTAAGTTTTAAATTTGACTAAAAAGTTTTAGCTGTTGCTTAATTATAAAAATAAATGAGTGCTATAACAAGCATTATATACATTATTATATTAATATGAATAAGCTTAATCTAGTTACATAAAATTGATCATTTAATTTTATATATATTTAAAATTTATATTCATATTTTAGTACAAATTTATACTTATCCATATATTGAATTACATTCAACTATCATTAATAAGTTTATATTTGGTAAAGTTTGAATGAGTTTCAATAAGATTCTAGTTCGAAATTAAAATGGACTAAAAGAAATGAAAATCCTAATCTATTTTACGTCTATTAGTATCTAATGCTCTCTCTTGATGCCCCAGGCACGTGGCAGGGGGATTTCCAATCTATCATTGGCAAGTTGAATGAAGTGCGTGAATAAGAAAGCTAAGCCAGCCGCCACTAGATTCTGGTCCTGCCTTAGCAATTACACATCCATTTAGTTCGATGGTGTTGTAAGAAGAGTCATGTTGACGGCGGCAAGAGGCGTGTCCGTTTTCTTTCTTTCTTTACGGTTACACGTGGAAAAGAGTCGTTGCCTCAAAGTCCATAGGGCCTCCTATGTCCTATCTTCCACCTCTTCTTCGTTGATGGCCTGATTCTGTTTGTTGAAGCCTCAGAGTCCCAGACCTAAGTCATAGCTACGACTCTGGAAGAGTTTTGTCAAGCTTCGAGTCAGAAAGTTAATATGGCTAAAACTAGGGTTTTCTTTTCTAAGAATATCCCTCACGAAAATGTTACTCGCCTCAGTCAAGCCCTGGGTTTTAAGAGCACGAATAATCTAGGTAAATACTGTTAGTGTAAGTTGACTTGTGGAACTCGACTTACGCATGCACAGTACTATAAGTCGACTTGTATATACTGGAACTC
>JAOSBK010000004.1:10194853-10219064 GCA_027568895.1 Erythroxylum shatona
ATGACTTGCTCAGATTAAGTGTTAATCTAAGTGGCCAACATAACCGGGAACCTAATGGGTCACACGCATAAGAGTGATTCGGAGAATTTGTAAAATAGTTTTGGACAGAGATCCAATATCTGGAGAGCAATAGGATTAAATGGATCCCGATGAGATTGGGATATGTCCCGATGAGATCGCGACATCGATATTGCTGAGACAGGTCTCTGGTGATTTTTCCATACCGGGACCGATAGGCCAGTAGGACCGACCCCAGTGTGACTGGACCACTTCAGCATTTATATATATATATATATGATTAATTAATTAAAGAATTAATTAATATATATATATATATATGGTCATACACGTTGATAAGCTTAGGAAGCTTTATTGACCAAGTCAAACTTCATTATTACATTGATTATTTAATGGTTTTTTTTTGGTCACTAACGTGGAAGCCTCTCCTCCTAGCTTTTATTGTCTTTAAATGTTAAAGACATAAATATATATAAGCAAAAAGGAGTGATGGTCGAGCGTGGAAGTGAGAAATGAGAGAGAGTTGAAACTTAAGTGTTAAGTTTGCTTGAAAATTGGTTTTCATAAGCTTCTCTCTCAAGATTCACGATAGTCATCTCTTCTCCAAGCCTCCACCATCGTTTCTTCCTGTAGCTCTCCAAGAATAAGGTAAGATCTAGCAGTCTTTAATTATTCTAGCTATTCCCGGGTCAAAAGGGTTTGCCCTGGTTAGGTTCTCCGACCTCTGCGTGGATACCGTTAGAGACGGTCTTCTTTGGTCGTTATGGTTTGACATTGTTATATAGACACATGGATCCTGGCTTTCGGGAAGGTCCCAGAATAAAAAAATTTTTGTTTTCCGCACCGTGTGCATGTGATGCACATACCGGGATTTTCCTACAAATACCTCGGAGTTCCAGTGATTCACGAGATCCACGCGGCTCACTTACCACTATATCTTAGATAAGGCCCATCAGAAATTGACTAGATGGAGGGCCAGGCAATTGTCGCTAGTGAGCCGAGATCACTTTAACTAGCGGGATGAGTCACTTTAACCTAGTCTGTGATCTCGACCCTTTCTATCTACACAATGCAAACGGTGCGATTGCCTAGACAACTCTGTGACAATTTGGAGAAACTCATGCACAATTTTATATGGGGTTCTACGGCGGAACAGAGGAAGGTCCACCTAGTGAACTGGGAGGCCATCTGTAAGCCCAAACAGGCTGGTGGTCTGGGCATAAAACATATCAGGTCCTCCAATGATGCTCTTCTGACAAAATTGGGATGGACTCTTATTAATCAGTTGTTAGTATTATGGGTTTGCATAGTTAGGTCCAAATACCGTTTGGAGTCGTATCAAGTCCCTCTCACGGTAGCTAGGAGTGGCACGTCGAGCTTTTGGACAAGTATCTCAACGACTTGGCCCTTTGTTCGTCAAGGCTTGAAATGGACGCTGGGTAATGGTCGGCAAATTTCCTTTTGGATGGATAATTGGGTGAAGGATTGGGGGCAGTGACGGAGTCAGAAATTTAAGATAGGAGGGCCCAAATATTTATTTTTTTTAAATTTTGAGGAGCCCAATAAATCACTAGATTTCAAATAACCCTATCCTTATATATATATATATATATATAATATTTTTTAAAATCTTGGGGGGCCCAATGCACCACTGGGCCCCATTTAGCTACGTCTCTGATTGGGGGCCTCTCTTATTAGTGGTGACTGCCCCTATACCCCACAACGTGCTTTATACTACAGTGGTGGATATGCGATCGTTTGAGGGCCACTAGCACTGGGAAGTGTTTCAGCAATACCTCCCTGCCTTAGTTTGTATGGATATCGCCACATTCACCCCTCTCGCTTTGGATGCCGAGGAGGATATTCTACAGTGGGGTCAGACGGAGTCCGAGCGGTTCACTGTAGCGTCAGCCTACGAACTCATCGAGGGGTCCCACATGGACGACCATGCTAGACTCTGGGGCTAGACTCTGGGACCTAGTTTGGAAATGGGCGGGACCACAGCGCATTAGAGCTTTCCTCTGGTTAGTCTGTAAGGAAAAGCTCCTCACCAATCAACAACGAGTGGTCCGACACCTTACTACTAATAATAGTTGCCATAAATGTGGTCAAGAGGAGTTTACTCTCTATGTCCTCCGTGACTGCTAGCGAGTATAGGCTTTTTGGAGAAAATTTCCCTCTGAGGTGGTTGATACAATCTTCTTTCAGCCAGACGTGAAAGAATGGTTGGTATATAATCTCACAAAACACACCAGGGAGCTGCAGGGGAACTGGGTTCCCACCTTTGGAGTCGCCTGTTGGATGCCTGCGTGTTTTCGATGCAAGATCTATCAATGGGCAGTCTTGTGGGGTGGCATAAACCGCCTGAAGGATGGGTCAAACTTAATACGGACGGAGCGGTTAAGCACAAGTCGTCCACTGTTACCGCAAGTGGCCTTATTCTAGATCGGACAGGATAGTGATACGGAGGCTTTATTCAACACATTGGCCACGGCTCGCCGATGACTGCAAAATTCTTGGGAATCCACTTAGGACTCATCTTGGCGTGGTCACTAGGATACTGTTGAGTCATCCTTGAAGTGGACTCCCTTGAAGTCATTAACATCCTTTCCTTTCCCAATATGCAGTTTCCTGACAATCCTATTTTGTTGACAGGTACCTGTGGTCTCATTCAACGAGCTTGGGAGGTGAACGTGCAGTATGTTCCTAGAGAGGGGAACCAGTGCGTAGATCAATTAGCTGCTCTCGCGGACCGGGCCAGACCAAGAACTCACTACCTTCATGAGCTACCGCTTTCTGTTGGGGAGCTCATTCATCACGACAAGATAGGCATTATGTATCGCCAAGCAGTGCGTTAGATTAGACTGCTCGGGTGTTTTCATCCTTTGTATTTAAAAAAAAAAAAGATGCAAGACGTAAGTTTCATTTATTTCTGCTTTCATTTCAACTAAGCACATTACCTACACCTCGTCAGATCACTGGCAAATGTTTCCTAATATATACGAATTGAAAACTAAAAAAGCACAACGACCGAGTGATAAGTCTTTTTCTGTTTCAACTTTCAAGTACATTCCTTTTCTTGACATATGGACTTAACAACAGATGGGTGATTCTGAAAACAATCCCAAGTTGAAGGGGAAGCGTTACTAAGACCCTTCACACTGGCTTTCGCTCCGTAAGTCATTAACAATAAAGCAACATTTACATGTCCGGTTTCGACCGCACAGTGAAGAGGCGTGTAGCCTTCCTTGTCAACAACCTCGACTTTAGCTCCATGGCTAAGCAAAACCTTGACGCTCTCAATCTGGCCTTTAAAAGCAGCTCTATGCAAAGGAGTCCATCCATTTTGGTCTCTTTGATTCACATTCGCGCCTTCTTCAATACAACTACTCACCCCATTAACATCACCAATTCTAGCAGCTCTATGTAACTCGTCCCCTAGATGTAGAAGATCGAGAAGATGTGAATGGCCGTTGTTTACTGCTATTGCAAAAGGAGTCTTTCCCTGTTTGTTCTCTGCATATTTAACATAATTTGAAAACTTCAGTAAGCACTTGGCAGCATCTAAGTGCCCCTTTTCAGCAGCCAAATGAAGAGGACTCCACCCTTTATTGTCCAAGACATCAGCTTTCCCTCCGATAGAGACCAAGAACAATATCGAATCGACATGCCCCGAACTAGCAGCAATGTGAATTGGAGTTCTACCTTGTGGATCAACCGAATTCACATCAATTCTTTCAAAATTATTACTCCACAAAACCTCCATGAAGTCCACCCTGTTCTTTTCCGCTGCAAAGTGCAAGACTTTATCTGTGGACCGATCAATTACACAACCAGAAGCAATCAAAGTCTTGAGAGCATCAAAGTTTCCAGCTTTAACAGCAAGCGAGACCAATGAATGTCCTTTAGAATCCTTGCAATTGACATTCCCACCGACATCAATCAAGCTCCTGATCATGTGTGGATTACCAGCTGACACGGCAGACTTCAACAGTGTCGTGATCTGAGATCCACTACACCTAGAAATGGCCTTGTTAAAGTAAGAAGACACGTCTGCAGTTTGGCTTTGGCTGTTGATGAGATATTCAGCGAAAGAGGCACCGACAAGAGAAATTGGTATCACCGCGTCTCTGAAAACATGTGGTCCGGGTCTTGAAAACAGGCGGCGGAGATGGTCAATATTGGCCTTGCCGGTGGGGAGCATAGAAGATTTGACAGTGATGACGTCAGGACAAGTAGTAAAAGGGGGTTGATTACATGACTGAGAGAGGACAAGCGTGTGAGACGACGAAGAGAGAGGTGGGATTATGGAGAAAGGTTTTGTGAATGAGTAAACGGACGGGTTTGTAGTGGTCAAAGAAACAGCCACGGACATGGTATGCATAAGGTTGCTTACTCTGAAACTCGCTGTGCACTTGTGAGCTTTCTTGAATGATATCTCCACTTCGATCACGTCGAGCTTCACTAATCTGTCCATGGTTGCTCAACGATCCAATCTTTTTTTGTTGTTTAAAGGAATGGGACTTGTGGGTTTGCGTCGGTGGAAGATGAAGGGGGAAAGGAAGACGATGAAGCTGGTGAGAAGCTTCACGCCGTCGGCATTCTGTTGTTGCCTTGGGTTAAGCGTCCTTTATGGTTTTTGAGCTAAATTATTGTCATGCCGATTCATTAATGGATTAGTTTATTCTTTGGTTGGTTAATTTCAAGGGTGTAAAAGGAGAGATGGGGTCACTGACAATGAGGGGTTGCTGAAGTCATGGTTGGCTTGCTCTTAAATTAATTTATGCAGTCAGGGGGACAATGAGGCACTACATTAAAAGATATGGCTACAGCTTAGTTACCACTTGCGCATTTTCTAGGCTTAATTGATGGCCTTGTGGGGACTTCTTTCCCACAATTTCAAGGTTAGTGTCCTTTATGATTCAATATATTTTTAGGTTTGACTATGATGTATTAGAATTAGAAACTGACGTAACGTTTTGAATTTCATGCATTAGTATTCATTGCATTTTTACAATGGTTAATTCTAATTTTTCAAGAATGAACACAAATTGCAGAATTTTGGATCAAATTTGGTTTATACTGGTGTCAGCTTGAGTTAACACGTTACGAAGGTTATAATTTTTTCTTTTTTTATCAAATTTTTCTAAAAAACTTTCTACATATCATAGTTTGAATTATACATTCTTTTTTGCTTTTGACAGGTAAAATCATGTTCTACTCAAATTATCATTCTCTCAAATGGACCAGGCACACCCTTAAACTAAGATCAAACACTGGATAACATAACATATGACACCAATTAAGTTAAAGGCATGCATTACCTTAATATTTTTATAACAAATTAAATAAATCTCTTTCAAGATTGATATTTATAATAAAG
Source organism: Erythroxylum shatona (assembly GCA_027568895.1). Classification (NCBI taxonomy): domain Eukaryota; kingdom Viridiplantae; phylum Streptophyta; class Magnoliopsida; order Malpighiales; family Erythroxylaceae; genus Erythroxylum; species Erythroxylum shatona. The sequence goes on from JAOSBK010000004.1 coordinate 10,200,255, forward strand.
AATCTCATATCTAAACACGGAAAAAAATTTAAAAATACATTACTGAGTTTTAATATATTAAGATTTACATGACTAAATTTTAGTGTAAACATTTAATATAAGGTATTTTTGAATGGTAAATGTGACCTGACAGCAACGGGCAACATAATGTCCTTGATGCCGACAAACTCTAAACCAAGGCCAATGTTGCCAGAGTGTTTTGAATTCCAAGACAGGAGTGGCTGCCTGAGGAAAATCTGGGGGCATCTTCAAGCAGGACAACTTGACAATCATAAAATTTCAAGGCTAGCAATAGACACTTCGAATCCCCGAGGTTTGCCATGTGATTAGTGAATAATAACGCTCATGATTGTAATCACTATTTATTGCACAGCTCATTTTCCGAGTTACTGTATTTCAAGCATTTCTTGGTAATGTAGCCAACTAGCGGTGACCGTGTGGACAATCTCTTCTATTCTTTTACTGAATTTTGAAAATATGATTACTTATTAACAGTCGACTGCAGTGGCTGGCTGATAACTTTCACATCTGTAAGATTTTGACGGAAAAAAAGAAAAAAACTCATGTTCTGCCCCCTTTACTCGTCCTTTTGTTTGAGAATGCTCTGTTCTTAAAATTGTCATTGCTGCTTGGAGCCATTTTATTATTCATCATGGGAAAGGACGAAAAGATGAAAAAGAGTTGCTAAAACATTTAACTCGAACTTAGGGTAAAGACCATTAATCAAACACCAGTAACGTTGGATTTTGTCTATGACAGTTTTTGCCTATCTTCTTCCCATCAGCTTTCTACAAATGGTTGCTTTTTATTATTTGTTTATCTTCAGGAAGAACTAGTAAAACGAAGTTTATGATGGAACTACGCAAGCTTTCGCTCGGTCTTGAAACGTTGTACGAAATGTTGACATAGAACAATGAGCTGATATAAGAAAATCATATCATATCATAACGCCATTTTAACCTGTTAATTGTTAATTATATGCTAAATCGTATGCACATCTGCATTCCATGCACATATCATGTGTGAATGCACATATACCACTTGTTCATAGGTTTATTATGATCCCCCATTAGCTTGAGATTCTTTGTGAAGTAGCAAAAAGTGCTTATTTGTCTGTATCATAATTGAAAAGTGAACTTAAGGTAGAAAAATATATACTTGGAAACTATGATCTGAGCGAAAGAACTTGTACCAATTAATCACTTCGAGCCAGAGGATTCCCAGATATTATTAATCAACTTATTTTCTCAGTAACGCAAGGACATAGTATCGGTTCAAGGGTCAGAGGTTTGTAGATTGACCACTACCAGTCGTTTGCTAAAAAGTGATTGATAATCGGCTAGCAGCAGTAATCCTGTTGTTCATTCACGATTATAATTGCTTTGGAACAATTTTTTTTTTATCACGTTAATTGAAGCTGTACATAGAATAATAACCTTAACAAATCAGAAGAGAAGGTTGAGACAGGATGATTAGATCATCCGCATTAAACAAACTTAAACCAGAACTTGACATCAATGGCAAGTTATTAAAAGCTTGCGTCTGTAAAACCAAATGTCTTAGATAACACTTGAATTTGAACCAGTGCAAACGATACGTAACCACCAAAAAGAAAAAAAAAGCCCCAATCGATCATCTTGAGCCATGATTGCCCAGACATGGATTGGTTATCATTTAATGAGCAGAAGGTGGTATTAGTTGACCGGTCAGAGGTGTCTGATTGATTGATTCCAGGTATTTGCTAAAAGTGATTGCTTGTCTGCTAGCAACGCTAGTTCTGTTGTTCAATAACGATTACGATGCTTTTGGAATAATTTCTGATCACGTTAGCTCGAGATTTCTCAATGGAAAAAGCGTTCCTTCGTCCGGTAGCGTTTCAAAGTAGGAATATTGGTTCATGGTGATCAAACTGTAAATAAAAAACCAACCTTAAACAAATCAGAAGAGAAGCTACAACTGGTGATAATATTATCTTATGCCGGGTGATGACCGCTAATTAGTTGACTAAATCATTGTTTATTGGCTTACGTAGGTGTGTTAGTTGAAGGATCGCAGGTTTGTGGTGACTTGCAGGCCCTACTAAAAAGTGGTTCTTTGTCTGTATCTCACGGATCCAGTGTTCCTCGCTCATCACGAATATCAGTTCTTAAGGCCATAATATAACAATTTCTTAGTAGATTACGAAATAATTGCTGACCCAAAAACAGGGTTGTTGGTGTGAACATGAGAACTGTTCTCTTCAAGTATTGTGATCTGGTTTTACCTGTTTGCAAGATTATAAAATGCATAATCGAACTCGGCGTGGAAGGTACAGATATTGACCATTTGAGCATAATTGACAGATTCCTACAGCAAACTTTTACATTCCCTTTCTCAAAATTCATTGAATCAGTAAGTGAAAGAATAGGTTCCAATCTTCCTGAATCAGAAAACTGCAATGTGGCTCAATGTTATTAATGAAAATGGCACCAAAAAATGAGACGTGAAAATGGGCTCAGGTGTTGAAACCAAAAGGTTAGAACAAATGTTTGCTCAGGTACAGCTAAGAATGGATGGAGTAATTGTTAGAGCTAGGATAATATAAAGGTCACTCTGTTTTGCTGCTGACAATATAAAGGTCACTCTCTTGTTTCGTCGTTCTTCATTATTTCAAAATGTCTCATCATATCAGCAATGCAAAGATCAATTCCGCCGACTTTCAGACATTCTTTTTCATTCTGTTACAAGGGAGCAAGGCATTCGTTATCTTGTCCTAAAAGATTTCTCCTGGATATGGCACTGAGGCACTAGCCTACCTGCTTCTGTTAAGTTCAGCTGCATAAATGCTACCGCATAACTTTGCACACATGGTTAATGGAATGATTCTCACCGGATTTTTGTTTATTTTATTTCTATATATTTGTATAAATAAAAGTTTAGTCAACAAGAAAAGTGCATGAACGCCGATTTCTATTACAGATTTACTACCTCAGGTTCCTGATTTAGTTTCAGCAGGTTCATACAAAAAAGAAAACAAAAAGAGTTACTTTGTTTTCTCCAAGTCTGCTTATACTCTAGCAAATTACTCATTATCAAGTCCAGAAAAATAAAAAGGACCACAACATGACCCCCGGATCCATAGATTGGATTAGGTAATTAAGATTTGAGAAAATAAACAAAAATAAACAATGTATTATACGGAATTGATTACATTCTAAAGGATTTGGAATACAAAACTCTTATTAAATGTGTAATTCCCACGTGGAATAGAAAAAGGAAAAGGAAGATTTTTATGAAGACGAGATGTAACCTTTGTTCTCCCTTTACAAACCACTTCTCCCCTTAAATAAAAATTTTGACACATAAAAAAAGGTTCATAATTCAATGATTTACGTTAGGGTTAGTTACAAAAAAATCTTAAATTTTGCTCAATTTTACAAGCATAGCCCGACTTAAAAATAGTGACAATTAAATACTCAAATTTTTAATTTTTTTAATTCTAGCCTGTCGTTAGTGTCTTCGTTAAGTTTACTTACGTGACTCATCATGTGTTCAATAAACTCTAAATACTTATACACATCAGACTTAATTAAACTAACTAATTAAATTTAAATAAACTACGTTGTTTAATTAAACTAACTGATTAAACATACTAACCCACGACGTTTTGGAAATTCCTAAATCAAACCACGAGTCTCGAATTCGACCACAATCCTCATCGTTGACAACCTCATGTTCCTCACTTCCTTCATCACCAACATGCACTCCACATTCTCTGGCTCACGCTCTTGTCTATTACACAATAAGGAACTTCACCCTGTAACAGACCCTCAAAGAAATATCGGTCAAACTCTGAGTTCTGGAGAAAAACCCCCCTGCAACTTCCTAGTCTTTGGCTTAGGCCATGACAGTTTGATGTGGGCATCTCTGTATCACGGTGGAAGAACAACATTCCTCGAAGAAGAAGAGTTGGATTAATTAGATCAAAGAAAAACTACTAACTTTAGAGTCCTACCACATGTTATACGACACCAAAGTGCACCAAGTTGATATGCTCATGAAGAGAGGCGGCGTGGAGGAGTGCAAGGTGGTGACTGATTTAAGGTTCTCAAAGTGCCTACTTGCTTTTCAAGGGTTTTCTATAGAAGTTTATGATATAGATTGGGACTTGATCATGGTTGATGAGCCAAAGGGCCTCACGACGAAGCTCCGGGGAGGATGATGGCGATATACACAATGAGATTAATGGCGAGAAATAGGGAACAATCCCAAAACAACGTAGTTTAGTTATGTTAATTAGTTAGTTTAATTAAGTCTGACATGTATAAGTGTTTAAAGTTTTTGAAATATGTGGTAAGCCACACTAACTTTAGGCTAGAAATGAAAAAAAAGAAAGTTTGAGTATTTAATTACCTCTTTTTTAAGTTTGGACTATAATTGCAAATTTGAACAAAATTTGAAGTTTTTCGTAATTAATCCTTTCCATAATTACATTAAGATATGGTAGTAATTTTGCATATGTATCATTTGATCTCTAAAATGATATTAATAAATTCTAGCATCTGTTAAGAATAAATAAAAAGACAGACAGACAGACACAAACACACATACACACAAAGAATATATAAGAATTAAATTATAATATGATGCTTTAAAATTTAAATTGAGATATGAATTTTATTTTTCTTTTTAGGTAAAATTTAAGTTGTTTAATTTATAAAAATGCTCATAATTCAATGTTTTATGGTTTTAGATTAGGAAAAGGTATGTTTTGTCCTTTAATATTTGTAACAAAAATTTATCTAAATCTTGATGTTTCTTAATGTTAAAAAAAGATTATAATATTTTAAAAATTGTACTATTTGAACAGGAGAGTGATAATGCCTAAATTTTTATCAAATTTCTATCAAAGGATGTGACATTTTTTGAAATTAAGGGGCTCACTAATGTCATGTTGGCATTCTAAGTTACAATCTCAATAGAAATTCTTAATTTCGAAATTTAGGATTTGAATACATAGATCCTTAAATTTATTATTCTCTATCATGATTTCATTATAGCTTTAACTCAAATTTTTTTTCATCTAGCTCCCCAATGCTATAAGAAAATTATGCTTACCCTTCCTCTTTGACTTATTTCGCCAAATCCACACTTCTTTCAATATGTGTTTGTGGCTTAAAATTAAGTGTGAATTAGGTTGAGTGTTGCTTGAGTTTTTACTTTAATTTTTAAGTGTTATCGGAGTATAAAGTTTTTACTAATTATTAAAACCTTTATATTATTATGGTGACATGGAATGTGAGAGAGAAAGCTTTCATATTTGTTTCAACTTAGACACTGATAGGATGACACACTAATCTCACATTTAACTTCATTTTCATTTGGTGTTAATGACTATAAAGCCTTATATCATTATAATAGATTATGTTTGTGTATGAATTAGCTTATTTGTTTGATAACTATTTGTAACATCCCGATACTCATGTTAAGGCTAGAATAGTAATTTATGAGAAAGTATTGTGAAATTAGGAAAATGCACGTCATGCATAAGTTAATTGTGACATACATACTTATTTTGCACATTCATATGATTGTACATGCATTCATTGGCATTTCTGGGTAAATTGGTTTATAAATGAAAATTGTGGATTTAATTGGAGTGTATTAAATGTAATTTGACAATTTTTGTATATTTCAAGTATTTTGAAATTTTTGGTGAATTATTTTGAGCTGAAAATTTATTTGGAGAGTAATATGTGCTAACATCTCCTTTAAGCTATATGACATGCAAATTTGTGTCCATCCAATTTGCTTGTTATTTTTCAGCTTATACACAGATAGAGTCACAAATGTATCTTGTTTAACTTGTTGGCCAATGTCTCAAAATGTATCCTTTGATGGATGATCAGTAAGCAACATGAAGCATGTTCACTTCTCTTTTGTTTCCTCGTACTTACTCTAAATCAAATACTTTGTCCTTTGGTGAGCATTTTAGAATTTCTTTGATTGATTTGAAGGGTAGTTTGATTGAAATGTAGTGGCAAGAATAGTTGGGATTCATCCCAGCTTAATATTTTAGTAATGGAAAGGGTCGATGCATGACTGTTCATATCATTTTATTATAAAACCATTTTTTAGTACTTTTCCCTTCACTTTTAGGCTTTCATTTCCTACCTGTGATTCTCATATAATAAAATGCATGGCAAAGTGCGATCTATCTGGTTGCTTAGTTGTCACATATGATAAGATAAGATAATATGGTAGTATCTTATGAGAAAGGTGGGATGGAAAATTGTATATTCCAGACTAGGATTTGAGTGAGAAAATTTTTCCTTAAGTTTCTCATCTCCTTAGTGTATTTTGATTCTTGTCATATGAAAAATGGCTTTATGCATGGGTGACAAGTGTTGTTGGATTAGCAACCCACGTTGTCACATGTTTCTGAAGCTTTTGTTTTGCACTTCATCGAAATGTTCCAACATAAAAAAAAACTCTCTTCTCTCATCAATCTCCAAAACATTTGACACTTGATTCATTCTTAGCAGTTCAGAGATTGATCTGTATCATTTAACCTTGCTTTTCCCTTCATTCACCGAAAACTTTTCTTCAACCTCACTGTTGGAGTTTTCACTAGAAAGCAAGTAAGTGAGTTTTAATTTTCTGGTTTTGATAATCGATTATGCTGATGTTTTAATGGATGTAAATGAATGTATATTTGAGTGGTGTTGAGGGAGTAGTTACGGGGATTTAAGTAATGAAGGAATTTAAAAAAAATGGGTGCAGTAGAGAGAGAGAGAGAGAGAGAGAGCAGAAAAATTCGTATATGAGTTTTGGTTTTGATGTTTTGTGATTAATCTTAAATCTTAAGTTGTTTTAGAGTAATTTGAAGTAGAAATGAAAAGAGAATACATTAGGGATGATGGGGTAAGTGGAAAGAGAGAAAGTGCAAAAAGTGTTGTAAACAAAAGTTTAAGATGATGAATAGTATTGAAAACTTTCCGGTTTTGGTATTTATAACTAATGTTGTATTTTGAGTTATTTTAACATAAGATAAATGTGGTGTAAGGGTATAACTTTGTGATGAGAAATTAAGTAGAGGAGAGGAAAAAGATGGAGGAGTGTTGCTAGAAAAATGTGGAGAATTACAAGCAAAAACGTGATTCTACAGTAAAAGGGTGGTAGTTGCTTGTATAAGTTTCTGAACAGAGTATTTCATTGAATAGCCCTCAGTCTTTTGCCTATAAGTTTTTCATCCGAACTACAAATAACTTGAAACTTCAATCAACAGATTCCTAAGATATTTTTATTTCTCTCCATAAAAATTTAGATCTATCTGATTTAATTTGAAATTGATTGATTGGATGAAAATGTGGAAGTCTGTTGGAATGTTATGAATTGGAAAATTTTCATGAACATGTTTCGATTTTTTTATTATAACTTAAGCTGTAGATTTCTGAATGAGTTGATTTTTTTATTCTGATTAAACTAGAGACATATTTATACAATTTTGGTGAAGAAGTTGAATTATAATTCTGTCTCTATGATTTTCAAAATTGGAAAGAACCTGAGTTTTAACTTAGACGGTAGTACCACCAAGGACAGAAATCATGTCCTGTGGTTATTGAATAAACTGTATTGATGTGGGCAGAATAAGGCTAACGTGTCTTCACCAAACTTGTAGCTTATTCTCTTATATTTAAATTGGTATAAAGTTTGTAATTTTTGGATATCTGAGCTGAAATATTTGAGTTGTGCAAATAGAGGGTATGATTATGTACTAGCTAAAAGTTCAAATGTGTACAGTCTGTGATATTTTGTGCATAACTCATTGAATACTAAATCAAATTGGATTATCTTGGAGGCATTAGACACTTAAGACACTGTATAATAACTTTCTATAAGGAAGTTTTGCCTAGTTTTGTTATTTACCCTATCAGATTAATTATGCAAAGTTAACCCGAAATCATATGAGTAGAAAATCTGATGTGGTCAATTAGGTTATGTAATTGATTTTACATTGTTTTATTTTAGCCCAAATTATAAGTACCAAATGATACTAATGAGGGCTTTAATATATAATCTATTTGATGATGAAAATTTCAATAAGACACCCGGAATTGTCATTGAACAATGCATTGTGCATATTTTATTTATTTAAGTACATGTGCATAAAAGAATGTGTTTTCAATTGTACAAAATGTGATATTTGTGAATGTGTTGTGTATGTTATAGAGAAGCATATCGAACGCCAGACAGACATTTCTAGACCATCCAGGCAATAGCATATTGGAGTGTTTTGTGAGTCAACTTAGATGATTTCCTAGGATTGATTTGATTTGAATTTAATTTGATTTATTTCACTTCTAATATTATTGAACAGTTTGTTAGTTGTTTCTGGATTCTAGACCTGAGGTTCGAGGAGTTTAATAGTTGGTCATGTATTGGGAGTGTTTTGATTTGATATAAATTTGACGTTTGATTCTCAACGAAAGTTGAATGATAGACTTAGGTCTGATGACTGTGAAATCTTGTCTAACCATTTTTATAAGATTGTGATATATGAGAATTTCTGAAATTATTGCATTTCATAAAATGCATGCTCAGATAAAGGCGTTGTGACTTGAGTTGCCAGTATAAAGTGTTTCGACGTAAAGCTTTGCTCCGTGATTTCTGATTTTGCATGTAGAGCTATACTCCGTGATTCTGTTTGACTAAGCCCTATGGGCCGGTATTTATATAAGTTTGTGATAGGTACTCAGTCACAACAATAAGAAAGAATGTGAGTCTCATGCATATAACATTATAAGACTAAAATTTATTGAATGATTTGCAAAGTTGAATGAGTGATAAATTGATGTGATCTATTTGCTATACTTAGTAATGTGAACTGTGTGATCTTATAATATACCATGTTGTGTGAACATCTAGAATGTGTTTATGATCTGAATGAGTGTCTGTGAAATGTGTATTATGTGTATGTGATCCAGTGAAATAATCAATGATGGTTCACTCATTGAGTTCGTAAAACTTATAAAAATTACAACGTGATTTTTCAGGTACGAGACAGGAGACCCAGTTCTTTAGGCACGACTAAAGGACCTTTTGGATTTTGTTATGGCTCAGAGGTCTGTCAGCCGGTCCCAGGAGTGTTGTGTCTTGTATTTTTGTAGTTTTTGTTAGAACCTGTATAAGGTTATGTAAACACTTGTGTAAAGGAAATAGTTTAAAATTTGTGGATGAATGCAATGAATGGTTTTAAAATTTGATGACTTTTAAATGATGTTAGTTGATGCCATGTGTAAGGTGGATATGTTTTTGCTCTAACATACCATTATCATAGGTTATGTACTTGAATATTCTTGAATGTTTGGGTATGTTCCCTATGGTAGTGGGATGTTGCATGAGTCTCCTCCAAGTACAATATTATAATTACCCAAACATATCTTACAACTCAAAATAGTTCACTTTATCACCTGATAACTCCAAAGAGGCTCACTCACATAATTACAAGACAATGATCCTTAAATGATTGAAAAAAATTTAGAAATGTGTATAAAATACACTTATATGCTTTCTAATACTAAAATCAATAACAAAACACCTATTTATAATGTTTTAGGGACCCTTTAGAGCCAAGAACTGGCCATTACAACTACTACTTGTAGTATATTGGTCTACTATTATAGCATATTAATCTAGTTTTTATATTAGACACACCATAATTACTATTCGTTAGAACACTAGTTAACTAGTAGGCATATTAGTCATCAATTATGGCACATTGTTTAAAAAAATGGAACAACAATTTCAAATTGACCTCTAAAAAAAAAGAAAAAGGGTGAACATAGATGCTTATCGTTCATTAATACGAGATTTTTTTATGATAAAAAAGAAAAAGTGCCCATATACAAAAGTATCTACTTTAGGTAAACATATATGAATGTCCTCTCACAAAGCACGAAGAGTATTTGATCAAATTTGTGGACACTCCTAGGAAAAAGCACTTATGATACTCGAACTCATGTCATATCGAACATATTATCCCATTTTAAAATTGGTTTATTCTATAGTAGCAAATGGTAGTCATAATATGAATTTCAATGAAGCCGATTTAGCCATTAATAAAGCCGAAGTTAACGAAGGGACTATGATAAAAAAAAAAACTAAAACCTCGAGCTCTCAGACGAGGTTATCTCATAAAAAGACTGACTTGCCATATAACTATTGTATTAAAAAAATCTATCATTATATGAATTATATGAAGAATATGAAGAATATAACATAGGAGTCAAAAAATCTAGGTGGAAAAAAAATTCATAGCTATGGAATTTTCTTATTTTTGATCTTCTGATAGTCCGTCAAAATAATTTTTTTATTGTGCAAACCAATGAGAATGATAATCTTAGGTTGTACCAAGTCTAAAACCAAGTGGATTTACTTTTGTCCCATAATCCCCCCAATATGTTAACCAATATTACAACAAGTTACATTAAATTTAATAACTTTAACCTATATTAGTTGATCACTAACCCATATAGGTTTATCAATCAATAAAAAAAATACGATTTTAACAACTTTAAATAATCAAAATCAATTTATTTAAAGCAATTATGATTTAAAGACTTCCCAAAATGTTCTTTAAAGTCTATTTATAGATTAAGAGGCCTTTCTATTAAAACCAAAAGCTTTAATGCCTCCTGATAAATGTAAAGACTCATGTAATAAAGTGAAGTGAAATGTTTACACACAGTAAACCTTTTAAAACATCAAAATTATTACTTGAGATTAAAATCAACATTACAAACTAAAGAATGACCTTGATAAGCCTTTATCTTCTTTCTTTCTTAGTTTAATCTTCATTTCAACAGTTGTAAATTTTAACTTCCCTTTATTAACTTCATAAGCTTTCTTCTTAAGTTTGTAACTTAATTTTGATCTTATATTTATTTTCATAAAAATAATAAACTTAGTAATAGTAATTATATTTTGACATCATTAAAATATCGATTGAAACCTCCATTGTTTCAACAATCTCCCCTTTTTTATGACGATAAAATGCTTGTGATATTAAAGAACAATAATGAAATTAACTACACAAATAACTATCAAGATAAAGATTGGTTCCCCTTTACTTCATACATAAAATATAATACAATATCAAGAATATATTCAATATCAAGAGCAAAATAAATATTCAATATCAAAGAAATATCTATGCATGTAGATAACATAAATTTGCTCGAGTATATCAAATAAAGTACAAGAAATACAAAACAAACACTAATATCAAAGAAATATCCATACATGTAGATAACATAAATAACAAAAAATGAAAAAAAATAATATCCCCCCCTAAATTTTATCACTTCCCCTGGATCTAATAAAACTACTCTTTCTCTCCCTTTTGGAAATCATACAAAAGGAAATCATTTATCCATAAATGCAATATATAGAGTATCATGCATCAAGACAATTTAGTTAAAATTTTAATACAAATTTGATTAAGATTGGTAAGCTTATTTGAGAAAGAAGGCTATTGAACATTTACAGAGTTAAAGTAATTACTCAAGTTTGAAAGAAATATATATTGCGTTTAATTTTGAAAATTTCCTAATTTCAATATTTTACCTAAGCTTAAAAATTCAATTAAATAAATAAGGGCAAGTTTTAACAAAATTAAGGGGAAGTGTAATGAATATATCTAACAAACAATTAAAACTATATAATTTGAAAACCCAAAATTAAAAAAATAGAAATACAAAAAAGCACAAAATAATGAAATTGAAAAAATTAAACATGTATCAAAATAATTGAAAATGAAACAGCCTTAACTCTTTTTATAAATTAACTATAAAAGTATCAATTTGAAAAGATAATTTTTAATTAAGATAAATTTAGAAAATTTCTAAATTCGAATCATATAATTTACAAAGAAAAATTCAAAGATCTAAATATTATTTTTTAAGAATAAACTTAAAGTTTAAGGATTTATCCAAAGAGAATGTGATTGTTAATGATCTTTAACATCAAGGGGAAAGAAAAAATTGAAGATAAGGTAGTTAATTGGGATGAGGGATAACATTTTCTAAAGAAAAGAGTGAGTTACCTAGGAATTTTAGAGGCATAAGCAAGAAAAATAAAAAAGAGAAGCAGAAATCTCTTAGAACATGAAGACTAGTTGACCAGTGCTTGTTTCAGATTAGATAGATGAAATAGTGTTGAATATTCATTTTGAACTTGCTATATTGGTCGACTATAAAGTCATACAGTTCAATCAATGACTGGTGTAGTTAACTAGTATATACAATCAATCTACTTACAAACTCACTAGAAGGAAAGTTTCTAAAAAAAGGGACATTGTTTAATTACAGGAGTGATCAAACTCTTTATAGACTCACTAGGAAAAAAAATACTACTCAGGTGAAGTGACAATAGTCGAACAATGAAGACAATAGTCAACCAATATGTTTAAATCTCTTCCAAATTAGAAATCAAGGTGCTAGTAAACTCACTGGAAAGCAAAAGGAATGTTAGATATAAGGACTTTGGTTAACTAATAAATGTCAGATAAAGGGACATTGGTAGTTTAAAAGAGGCAATTAATTGACCAATATATCAATATAAGTGACCAAAAAATGACTAAATAATTAACAAACTCATTGGAAACCAAAAAGGGGGTTAATTTTGAGGACATTGGTCAATTAGTTAATCAAATAACTAGAGAAACAACTTTGAAATTCAAATTAAAACTTCAAAACACTTAATAAAGAATGGAAATATCAATCAAGAACTATTATAATCATTAAATGAGACTTTTAAATATTCATAATCATGCCCAATCCTTTCCTAATAATATCATTCATTAGTTTAATGGAACTACATCTCAATTCATTTAGTATATTAAATAATTTTAAATCAATATCCCTATTTACATATAATATCTAAGTTTAGTTCCACAATATACCAAAGGAATGTTAAAAAAGAAATCATAGTGCAAACTTAAACATTCATCAGTAAAAATTTATACTCAAATTGATAAATAAGTGTAATATTTGACAAATTCTAAAGTAAGAATTAATAGTTGACTCTTGTTGAATATTACTTATGATATGATTTGAATGAAGATTATTATTGAATTTTCAATCTATTGAAAGCATCTCATCCTTTTCATTTCCCTTACTTGGTTCAACAATTGACTCTTTTAAAGAGCTTTGATGATCATTCTTGTTCACTTTAAGCACTAATTTTTCCACACTCTATATGAACTTTTTCAAGACTTTCTTAGATATTCTTCAAAAAATAATATTTAATTCAGTGAAAACCATCTCTACTTCTTGTCGTTTTTTCTTTTTGAAACCTATAAAACAAGCTAATCAATGTGTTCTAAGAACCTAAATGAGCTTAGCTTCTTAATTATAAGGCTTCTTCTTTTCAACCCACACTTTTAAAGGTTTTCTTACTTGTTTGAGTAGACAAAATCTATCAACACATCCAAACTTACCACAAAAATGACATAACATGTTATATAAGTGAAAATGATGCATGAATCCGTTACTATGTGTGTATTCATAATAAGGAAATTTCCTTTAGACATTAAAGGTGTTGGTTTTCTGAAGTAGTGAAATGAGCTATCATGATTATATGTATTATGTCTACTATGAATGAAAGCTTGATGCATATTTTTTAGGCTTAAAAGGGTGTGAGTGAGTTTACATGTTATCATAGAAGTTATGCTTATTATTCCCTTAATAGTATTAAACTTTATGTCTCGGTTATGAGCCATATATGAAAGCATAATGCTTACTTTTAGAATTAGTCCTAGTGGATGTGGTATATGTATGTACATATTTAGATGTAAATGGTCCATACTCATTTGTGTTATTAGACAATAGTTCTTCACTATACAAATATTTTCTGTTGACAAATGTGTTTTTAGAATTATCTTCCTTTCCATGGCTATATCCTATTCCATGCCTTTCATTGGAATTCTTTTGAGCTCCTGACATATTTTCTAATTTTTCACTTGCTTTAGTAAATTTAGATAATGAGTTTTTTAGGAATCTACGTCATTTTGAAATGTCTCATTCTTATACCTTAACATGTCTAAGTCATGATTATCATTAACGATAATATTTTTAGTACTTTAATGATATGCAATTCACTTTTTGTCTTTTCATTCTCTTTCATGCATGCATCTAACTTATCTTTAAACTTCTGGAAGATGATTTCTTCCTTTTCTTACTCATGATTTCTAAACTTTTAAGTAATTCATTTTATGCCAAATCAATATTACTATTATACAAGTCAAGGTTGGATTTTACCCCATCATCACTCATACCATTAAAGCATATGTGAGCTATCACTTCTTCCGATTGCTTACTTCCAAAATACTTGTGTCATCCCTAGTTAAGGATTTAAGTGCTTTCTTCTTTTCTTTCTTCTTGTTGGTATAGTTTCTTTCGTACTTCTCGTTATTTTTAAGTAAAGGAAATTATTACTTTATATGGCCAGTTTTTCTACATTCAAAGCAAACAACATTAGAGGATTTATATTTTAAATTATTTTTACCAATTTTGAAGTCCTTTCTTTTAGAGAATTTCTTAAATTTTCTAATGATTAAGGAAATATCTTCTTCATCGTTTTTATTTGTTGATATCTCTTCCTTTTTACTTAATTCTTCCCTTGAGGATTTAAACACTAAATTCTTTTTTTATTGGGAGCATCATTTCTTCTTTTATTTCTTGGAGTCTCATTTTGTGTGTGAGGAGAGATCCAATATGTTCCTCCAATGGTATTGACGTTAGATCCTTGATTTCTTGTATGGCTATCACTTTAGTTTCCTGTGGCTTTAAAAGTTACTTAAGTAACTTTTCTACCATTTCAACATTAGTATAGGTCTTTCCAAGACATTTGAGATAATTAATAATATCAACAAATCTAGTATACATGTTACATTCATGCGTCATTTAAAATAATTCATATTGATGTGTTAGCATTCTTACTTTGCTCTCTTCAAAAAAGATTGTAAAGGGTTCTTTTCTTTGGAAAAAAATTATATAAAGTTTATTCTTCACCTTGAAAAAAAATTATAGTGGAATTTGAAAAAGAGTCTTGGGAAGGAGTGGATGCAAGCAGGGTTGTTTACTAAAACACTATAGATTACTTTGCATCCTCTCTTTCCTATCTTCTTTAAATTATTATTCATTTGTTTGATTAATTTATATTAAGCAAAATTTCACCCATATTTATATAACGTCTTTCACGTAATGGATGACTTGCCTATTCCCCAAGTCTAGTTAGACAGGGGTAGCTCCTTAACCTAACTGTGGGAGAATGAGATTTTCGCCTAACCTCTTTGTTTGAAGCTTTTCCAAAAAGTTGATACTTGTTGAAGCAAAGCTTCCCCTAATTCCAAAGCACAATAATAGACGACTTGTAACTATAGTCAAACTTGCTTGTTTCCCAGTCCATGAGATTTGACATTTGTGATGTCGGTGTAGTCAAAATCTAATAGTAATTCCCAACCTCCAATACAAATGAAAGTCGTGTTGTCCAGTAAAGGCCTCAATTTCCTTATTTCAAACTAAAGCGCTAACGCACCAACTAATAATCTCAGGAATTATTTTATCCTTCTCTTGTCAATGTCTAGAATGGGTTGGGCTTACATCAGGAAGTTAAAGGGATGCAACTACAGAAAGAGAAGACGGGCTAGTTAAAGATAAAATAAATCATGTGTATAGAAGATAAGTGGCCAGAAACTAAATCAGCTAAGAATAGAGTGATGAACCGGTGACATCTGGCGACTGACCACATGCAACTCTTGCCTGGGCTAAAAAAGCTACCCACCTAACATCTCTTTCTCCCTAAGTTAAAAGTGATAACAAATCCCGAACTTGCTCACGCTCAGCCAAACCGGCCTAAAAAAACGATCGGAAAGTGAAATAAATATGGGTGAAATTTTGCTTAATATAAATTAAACAAACAATTGAATAATAATTTAAAGAAGATAGGAAAGAGAGAATGCAAAGTAATCTATAATGTTTTAGTAAACAACCCTGCTTACGTCCACTCCTTCCCAAGACTCTTTTTCAAATTCCACTATTTTTTTTCAAGGCGAACAATAAACTTTGTATAATTTTTTCTAGAGAAAAGAACCCTTTATAATCTTTTTCCAAGATGAAGAGATATCTCAATCCCACTTGAATCACCCCCCATATACAATAATATAGTTCCCCAAATAAATTTTACAATTGAAAATAACTCACTTTATTACTTGATGACTCCAATAAGGCTCACTCGCACAAATACGAGATAATAATGCTTAAATAATTGAAAAACACTTGGAAATATATGTAAAATATTCACAATGCTTCCTAATACTAAAAATTAAAAAAAAAACACCTATTTATAGTGTTTTGGGACCCTATTTGTTAGAGCCAAGAACTAGCTACTACAACGACTACTTACAATGTATTAGTCAACCACTGTAGCATATTAGTTGGCTAATATGCATTAAAAGCACTAGATTTACTAGCCATTAGGATACTGGTTATTTAGTAGATATATTGATTGTGAAAGAACCTAACCTGGAGTTCCCCTTCTGGAACTCGAGTGGAGCACTCTCGGCGACCCCACAGTAGCCATCCAATGAATATTTAACTCAACTGAATGGTCCCCGCAAAGTCAAATCATTCAATTATTAAAAACCTTTTATACTTTAACTTTTACAAGTGCAAAAAATAGTGGGAACTTTTTCTTTTCAAAACGTTTTGTTAAAAATTTCAGCAGCATAACGACTACTTTTCTAAGATTTCCAATTTTCAAAAACCTGCATAACACATTTTAAAACACTTGTATTTTCACACAATTTTCTCAACTACAAATTATGGACTTCAAGTCCACTCACAAGCCACCCTAAACCAATAATTATCAAAATCACTACAATAAACTTTTTAAAACTAAAACTTATTCAAGCATTTCATTTAAAATCTTTTATAAACATCCATTCTTTATACAAATGTATATATCAAAGTGACACAAGCACGACGGCACCAGACGATACTACTAATCTTGTGATGAAATCCCAATTATTGTAGCACCTGTACACATTCCTAGGGTGGGTTGTTTAAAAACTTAAAAGTAAGGGTGAGCTAAATGAGCTCAGTGAGTGTAATATGTTTACTATAAGTTAACTTTTTATAACAACATCACTAAAATATTCCATACAATCACAAAGCTTATGGTCAAATATTTTTCATAACAATTTATTTGTGCGTCATCAAATCTAGAAATAACATAACATTTCATAAAACATAATTTCAGTTGTTCTGAAATACTATTTCGAAATGCTTTTTGAAATTAAACTCATAATATAAAAGTTTCTATTTTTCATTTTCCTTTTTCCTTAAACAATAAACAGTAGTAACAATAAGTTTTCTGAAAACTTTAATACTGAAAAATAAGTCAACCACTAAAATCAGTACCATATGGTACCTCTCAAATCACTTTGAACATAAATAGTGGCTGAATTACTATTTTTATGATTTTCCTTACTCAACATAGCCCACCACTTGTTTCTTTACCATATGGTACACTAGGTATCAAATCACGGAGTTAGTTCTGCATCACTTACCTATGACTGGTTAACCACTATTTACGGAGCTGGTTTTGCATCACTTACCCGTAATAGGTTGAACTCTATGAACTAGTAGTTACAGAGTTGGTTCCGCATCGCTTACCAGTAACAAGTCACAGAGCTAGTTTTACGTCGCTTACCTTTGACTAGTTAACCACTATTTATGGAGTTGGTTCTGCATCGCTTACTTTTAATAGGTTAACCACCATAAATATACCTGTATAATAACATGTATAAAGCCTAGAGATGTACCATAAGCAAAAGCAACTCCTAATCATATAAAATTTAACTTTCAAATTAAAGCCCACATATTTCCAAAGAATACACTTATGCTAGCAGTATTCACTTATAAAATAGCATTTGCATAAAATTCAATATAAATATTAATTTCATGATCAAATGAAAACCATTTGTATAAACTCAATTTAAAGAACACTCATATGTCATTAATTCTTTTGCAAATTATTTAGTCATATAAAATAATTAAAACACATGCACAAGTTTGCACATTTTTCGCTAAGCACACTCAGGCATTCTGTGCCTCTCCTTTACCTACATAAAGCACATTTCGCTTAGACATTTATTTCCAAATTAGCAAATAAGCATTAAAAACTATATATTAGGTTTAACCGAATTTTAGATTTGTATCTAATCATGTAACAAGCATGCTAATCATATTTCTGCTTACTTTCATAAGCTAACTTTTTAGTCTCCATTTCTAAACATAACTTCAAAAGTCACTTAAATATCATATTTTACCCATTATAACTTACCAATTTCTTCAAAACACAATCTCACCTAATTTAATTCACCATATCATGATCATGCATAAAGAGTCACAGTTATAACCTATGTCCAGAATCTATACCTCCACTTATTCCTTACTTATCATATAGAAAACGTTCAAAGTAGGCTTTGAGGTCTTCTAGACATTTTTAACCTGTATCTTTAGTTTCTATATAATCAAGAATCATGCTATTTAAACTTATAAATCATGAAAAATGTATCAAATATCACAAGTTGTTTCAACACAGGGGTAGTATCAGGTTACCATGTTAAATCTCAAATTTCAATATCATTAATCTCGAATTAGGTCTAGGTTTCTTCTAGAAATTTTTAGTAATATGTCTTAGGTTTCATCTCCAATTTGGGACTGGTTGAAGTTAACCTAAGACAAAATCCCATTACACATTTCT
>JAOSBK010000004.1:10219164-10231633 GCA_027568895.1 Erythroxylum shatona
GTGAGTAACCTAAGATGGTCTCATCTTGATTTGTTTTGTTTATTACTGAATTGAATTTGATATTGATGAATGTGTACTAAATTCCGGACAATAATTGTTCGAGATGTTCGATGCATGTGAATATCATTGGAAGTGTTACTTGTATGTAAATGAAAATGATTAATTGAATTTTATATGTACTGATTGTTCTGAATTTCGGACATGAATTGTCTAAGGAGTTTAACATTTGGGTATGTATTGAAAGTGTTATGAATTGTTGCGAAACTTTGTATGATATTTGAATTCTCATCGAAAGTTGAATGCCGTACTTAGGTTCAATGATTATGAGATTCTGATTATGCATCATTTGTGATTGTTATACATGCTAAATTCTGTAATTTATGCATTTCATAAAATGCATGTCAGATAAAGGTGTTGTGACTAGAGTAGCCAGTTTGATAGAGCTTTGAGCTCGATTTTCTACACGTAGAGCTTTGCCCGTGATTTATATCTGCATATAGAGCTTTGCTCCGTAATATATGTTTTTGACTGAGCCCAATGGGCTAGTATTTTTATCCGTATGTGAAAGGCACTCGGTCAAAACAATAATAACAAATTTGGAGTCTCATATGCATCTGTATTGATATATATATGTTATAATTCGCAATGATATCATGATATGTCATGGTAATGTGTGTATTTAAATTATACAGGATTTGAATGATTATATGTGAATTATGTGATCTTGTGTGTTGACCTAGGTGAAATCATCAATGATGGTTCACTCATTGAGTTCACAAAACTTATAAAAATTGCAATGTGACTTTTCAGGTATGAGACAGGAGACCTAGTTCCTTATACTAGACTAAAGAAATCTTTTGGAATAAGTTATGGCTTAGAGGTCTGTCAGCTGACATCAGAAGAGTTGTAGCTTATGTTTTTTTGTCTTCCTAGAAATTGTATAAGGTTTTGTAAATATTTATTAATGGATACAGTGTAAGCTTTTATTCAACAAAAACAGTGTGAGTTTTTGACAATGAACGCAAGGAATGGTTTTAAGTTGATGACTTTTTAAATTATGTTAGATGATTCCATGTTAAGTTGGATTTATATTCGCTCTAACTTGCCATTATCATAAGATATGTACTTGAATGTCCTTGGGTGTTTGGGTATATACTCTATGGTCATGGGTGTGCAACATCCCATATAGGACGATCTCTAAAATATGGGAGATAGTTCTTTACAATCTGTAATTCCTTATGTTTTTTGTTCTAGTATTCTCTACAACACCCATATTTGGATTGAAATGTTTTAATTTGAAATGCAGTCCCATGTTGTGTTGAAGAAGCATGTATCCTCTACCCACAACCCTTCTTACATACAATAGTTAATTTATGTCTCTTATTCTTGACATATAACTGACAACTCTAACATCTTGAATGTGGAATTACATCTTATTGTAAATCTAGAACTAACTTCTTAGTGTATGAAATATGGAGTTATGTTGCAATTTCTTTAAACTTTTCAAGTTGTTTAGGTGTTGTACTCTAATATATTATGCTATTCTAGATTGCCTCTCCCCTTTTTTGTTTATCTCTAAGTCATCTTTCATCATCATGTTCACTATATGCATAAAGCAAAGCATATGGAAGAACCTCTCATATATTAGTAAGCTCCCTACACACAAATTGGTCTTAATTTTGGCATAATAATACTATTCATGTTACAACTAACCAAAGTTATAGTAGAGAGTGTCATGTTGATGTTGTAATTAATCAAGCAATCAAATAATACATTTGTTAAGCTCTCACTTGTATGTGGTGTTAGAACATAAATAAACCTACCAGGAACGTAATCAACTATCAATTATAACATAATTAGGACAAATGATAAAAAAATTAAAGAATATTTTTTCTTAAGATTCAAATACATAAAATCCAATCGTTATCGATGTAATATGTTGTCATTACCATATATTCCTTTTTTATTGTCAATGTTCCACATCTATGATGTAGTGACATCTTATCCATGATTAATTGATAACATATTCAATGTCAAATTCTTCAGTTTTTCATAAATCTTTAAGATGTCCTTTTTGATAGTATTCTAAGTTGGTATCTTAAAAGTGAGGTGAAGTAAGGTTACAAACATCTTCAAGTCTTGATTTTTCAAGGTCATAGTTTCTGGAAGTCATTTCATTTTTTCCCTTCCATTAGACTTAGAAAAGAAAATTTTTAACCTCTTAATACTAATTTTTTAATTACAAGAATCCATATGCCTTTTCAAATGAGATGTTCCAACTTTAACCTCTAGTCAAAATTTTAAGACAATACTTAGACTCACCTTGTCAACTCCATCACTTGTTTAGTCTTTATGAATTAATTCCAAACAATAATTTTTATCTTCAAAGATGTGGTTCCTTCTATATGAATTGTTTCTTCACTTGGTATATAACTAGGCACCAGATTGGAACTCTCCATTGTTTTGGCTTGTGTTATTAAAGAATTAGCCTCTTCCATCTAAAATAGTTATAAATAGGACAATCATGAAACCAATTTGAGCATAAACATAATTGATATAATAAAAAAGAGGTTATGATATAGGCTATAAACATTTAGTTAAGATTTATAATTTCAATAAATGGAGTTTTGAACATAGAAATAGTCTAATTTTATCATAAACAAATTCTTTGAATTTCACAATGAAATAAAAACAATAATTTTTTTTCTTTATCAAATGAGTCCCTTTTCTTTAATTCATATAATAAGATGGCTCAGAGCCTATGTTTCACACATTTAGATGAACAAAATAAATAAATAAAAAGAGAACATATTAAGTGGGCTGCTACTGTATCACAATAGCAATGAATTTTGTATGATTCGATGAAGTTGCTTAAATTACTAAACAACACTAAATAATGTCTAGACTTGTTACTAAGTAAATTAATAAATATCAACCAAATATATGATTTAAAAGACTTAGCATATAAGAGCCTTAGAATAAATAAGAATTTGATCCATACTAATTGAAGAGCATCAAATGCATACTACATTTGTTGATTTAAGTTCAAGAAAAGAATATAAATGTCTAACATCAAACTAGCTTCCTAAGTTATACATTTTATTATACACTAAATTTTATAAGAAGAAAAAAAAAGTGAAATAAAACATGAAATCACTATAAATGTAAGAAACTAGACCTAAAATATAAATAATAGTTGATCCTTCAACAAGCTAAATATTATGACAAAACAATCATTATCTTAAACAAAATTGAATATTAATCAAGGAAATAATATCAAAGCGATTAAATTTTCATCCTTTAATATTTTGATGATTATAATCTCATCCATAAAACATGAATGATACACAAAAACCAATATACAGAATATGTTATGTAGGAAACATTTACATTTGCTAATGACTTCTAAAAGAAAGTTAAATGCCTATAAAACAAAATTTGAAAAAATATGGAAAAGAAATCATTAGTTAACGATGTCTTTAAATAAACATAATTTTCATGTTTCTTTATTAATAATAGAATGAGCACTGAGGAAATTAATAGCCCTAAAATTAATAATTACATTTCAACGTAAGTACATGACATAAATAGGGAAAAAGAAAGAAAGATATTCTCATGTGAAGGAAGTAATCGAAAGGAGATGCATAACAACAATAAATAGTGAGCTATGATGACCTTAATAGCAACTTATACGATGAGATGCAACTATGTAGCTCACTTAGGAGATGTTTGGTATATATTAAGTTAAAGTGCACAAATTAAACAAAACAAAGAGATTGAGAGAATGTGAATGTGAGATGAGAGATGAGACCATATAGATTGAGAGAAGAGAGTGTAACACCCCCTTTACGAAACGTACAACCATCCACACACATTGTAAAAGCCTAGACTACCCGCCCACAGATATTGTCCGCTTTGGGTTGCCCCTCGAGCCAAACCCCTCACAGTTTTGCTATTCCCCTACTCAGGAAAACACGTCTTAGGGGTAGAGGTATCTATACCCTTAGAAGGCATACAGCGCTCTCCTCTCCAACCGATGTGGGATCTCATACTTGGGTTGCCCCTAGGGCCAAACCCCTTACAGTTTTGTTCTTCTCCTTCACGGAAAAATATATCTTAGGGGGAGATGTATCTATAACCTTATAAAGCGTACTTTGTTCTCCTCTCCAATTGATGTGAGATCTCACACTTTTCACCCCCTTAGGGCCCAGCCTAGCTGGCATAGCGGTTCAGGTATCGGCTCTGATACCATTTGTAATAGCCTAGACCACCTGCCCACAGATATTGTTCACTTTGGGTTGCCTCTCAGGCCAAGACCCTCACAATTTTGCTCTTCCCACCCTTTGGAAAAATGCTTCTTAGGGGGAGAGGTATCCATACCCTTATAAGGCGTACTTCATTCTCCTCTCCAACTGATGCAGGATCTCACACACATAATAAACAAATTCTTATACATGCATTCAAGGTATATAATTTTGTTCAATGCTATACATATACACATTACAAAACTCCCTAATGTTTAACATTATCATTTAACAGTAGTAATACATCTTTACACTTACATGGTAATCCAAAAGAAAACATACAATATCCTTTCTTCATATATATGTAATCATTTGTAATTAAAAACATATTCCAAAAATAATTTTTTTTCTTTTATCTGTTGGCCTTGGTCCCCGCAGATGTTCCCTGTACCTCACCCTTATGACTTGGACCTACATAAATTAACACCCGAGCTAAGCTTAAAAGCTTAGTGGGAAAAACACTTAGTTTGGATGACCACTCGCAATAGTTATTCTCCAAGCACACACATTCAGAAATATCACAACTCATATACTATAACTTCACCTTCATGAACCAAACATTGATATTATTCAATGCTCATATAAATAATGATGGCATACTTAAGCAAAGCAAATAATGCAAAGATGCTTCAACATATTATCCATATGCAGAAAATGCACATTTATAAGCTAAATATTAATATGATACAAATTATGTATATAAATTCACATCATCACAATTCATTATTACAATCAATATAAATGCTCATCAATACCAATTATTTATGTTGTCATGCTGTGTTTCTTATTTATGACTGTTAAGTTTCCTTTTTGTGTTAAGCTTGTACATTTTCAGTGGGTGTGGATAATAGGTGCTGTGGATATCCAAAGATATCAAACTGTGGATACCTGAAGGTATCGAACTATGGACACTCAAAGGTATCAAATTGTGGAAACTGGTGGTGTCGAATTGTAGCAGCTACACTGTAACCCTATAGGCATGCGTATCTATCCACAACCAAGACAATAGAGTTGGCATTGTAACATTTCCTTTAACCATTTGTCAATTTCACAATTCACATATTGATAAGTCATCTAATCTAAACTTCAAGTAATAAAATATATATTTGCGTTCATACATGCAATTTATGGCTTACCACCGTTAGAAGGGTGTCAAAATCATACTTTTATAATCATACTATACGTATATGAGCTAGAAATATGCATACCAATCATTTATGTACAAGTAACTATTCTTTGAAATGCATTAATCTCAATCTTAAATTCCAATGTTCAATCACCCAATTCACACATGTTAAGTCCTATTTCATTTATTTGGAGGTGTTTGAAAGTTCTCATACACATTCAAAAAGATTTAATAAAAATCGAAAACAAAAACAATGTCGCGGTTATGATAGACACTCTCTCCTTTCCTATCACTACTTGTTCCTTAATATGAATATAGAAAAAGTCAGAACTGGATTTTGAGGTCTTTTAGACATTTTTTCCTCTAGGTCTATAATTTCTATAGCACTAACAATCATACCATTTGGACTTCTAAATCATAAGATATAAGCAAAATATCACAAGCTACTCCAAAATAGGGGCAACATTAGTCACCTTTTTCGATCTTATAATTTGGAGGTCTGTAGGCTGATTTATGACTTAAACAATGTGATTGACTCAAACAAACCTAGATAGGATTCCACTACACTATACTCTCTTATCATATACAACCAAGTTTATGTAAAGTGATACCAAAAAAATATCAAAGCAACATCCCAGTAACAATTACATATCCAAATGAATCTTTATATCCATTCAGTCATACATAAATTCATAAATCAACTAAGTGAAGTCCCAAACTTGAAAATTGACAAAGTAGGTCTTCTATTGCCTTCCCTTCCCTTCCTCTTTATCTTTGCTTGACTCACCAACTAAAAACACCAAATATATACCTCTCAATCTCACTTCCATCCTTATAATTTCATTCCTTCATAAGAAAAGTAAGAAGAGATAAAGGTGAATAGAAAATCCCTAGCTTTTACCTTGATTTTCACCTACGATTGGCTTGATTTCTTGCATGAAAAATGATGGGATGAAGAAGGTGAAATGAAGAGGAGAAAATTTTGAACTAAGAACCCACAAAATGTCGTGCGTCTCCCCTCTCCATATCCCCATTCCAAAACTTTCAAGACTCACACATATGCTTAATTCCTATAGGACACACATGCTTTATTATTGTTGGTCACACATGCCTTAATCCGATTGGTCCATATGTTAACTTTAAAAATTTGCATATTGGTCCTTCTTCTTCCCTACATTGGCCTACAATATTATCAACTAATTTCATTACCCTATGTCTTAATTTTCTAATGTAATAAATTTCATGCATTTGGTTAATTATTCCAGGAGTTATACCTAAAACACTATAGACTATTCAAAAATAGAGACAATAGCCATAACTCAACTTCAAGTCAGAATTTAAAAATCTTAAAGGCACAATAAAACATCTGTTCCTTCATGAAATTTTTAGATCTATGTCTCTAGATTAATTTACAATTGGAATTATTTAATTTAGAGGTATACGGTCAAGATATGGCTAAATTACAAAAATATGTTAAGTGGAACCTATCCATTCAATAAGGTATACATCCTAAATCAACTAACTTCGATCTTATCATGCAAGAGCAACACAAAAATACATCCAATTTAACCAACAAAATTTCATAAGCAAATGTGATACTTCTTCTACTAATTCCCCTCAATTCACATTCATAAATGCAAGCAACATATCAAAAATTCCCATCATTTTTTTTACATATAAGTATGTATATCCATGCCAAAACGAACAAATTATCCATTAACCCATGTCTTTTACATTAAGTACCATAATGTCTCTTACTAAGATGCATTTAATTCATTATGTTCACTTCTTAATACACCCTAGATATGCTATAATACTTCCAGGGTATATGTTGGGGCGTTACACAGAGAGAGCTAGGGTTAGCTTGGTTGCATTTTATGATTTTTCATACTCAAAATTATATTATATTATATTATAAGAGAAGTTTAGGCTTCAAGCTAGACCAGGCCATAGAACTTGAGCATAAACTTGAACATAGTTTAAATCTTAAATTAAAAAATTATAAGTTTGCATGAAGCCTAAATTTAGATATGAAGCTCAAGTCTAGCCTTAAAATTTGATTGTTTAAGGCCAAACATATTGACATTAAGCCTGACTAAGCTAGGTTGGGCTATTTTTTTCTGTGCCTATAGCTAATGGGATTTTTTATTAGCAT
This sequence comes from Erythroxylum shatona, assembly GCA_027568895.1. Taxonomy (NCBI): domain Eukaryota; kingdom Viridiplantae; phylum Streptophyta; class Magnoliopsida; order Malpighiales; family Erythroxylaceae; genus Erythroxylum; species Erythroxylum shatona. Next base: position 10,226,750 of record JAOSBK010000004.1, read on the forward strand.
TATGTTTGCCCAAATTTAATGAAGAAAGGATTTATATACGTATGCATGCCAATAATGCATTAATAATTGTTATTTGAAAACTAGACATAAAGGGCAACTTCTAATAACAATTAGTAAAGATCTTAATGATAATGTATATTCATAAGTTTGTGTAGTTATTGGAGTAGAAAACATAGAGACATGGAAATGATTCCTTGAATGTCTTTTCTATATATTATATAAATACTTAAGCAATCTAATGAGTTCTTTTAATTATTATAAGGAAGTCAAACAAATATTTGAAAATTAGATGTATCATTATGGTCAAAGATATTGCTTTAGGAATTTATGGACAAATATCATAAGACAATACAATAAAATCAACCATAAAGGATTAGATATAATATGTAGTAATTGAATGTACAAATATAGGGGAAGAAAGATAAATGAAAAAGCTTGAATTTTTTATGAAATATGTTCATGGTAGTTTAAAGATGTTATTAGCAAAGAGGTGGTGCAAATATGCATTTGATAGAAGGTATAAGTATGATATTATCCCAATAATATAGTTGAAAGCTTCAATGTATGCCCAAGAAAGGTACATGCGAGCCCATTCTCACTCATTTGGATATGATTAAGAAAGAACCGATGAAACTATTTTATAAGAAAAAAGGCATGGTTGCTTATTCCGGAGAAAAAGGTCACAATGTAAAAAAAATCCTAGAAATTAACACAAAAGGAGCTTCAAATTACCTTAAGCTTATGCTAGAGAAATGAAAGTTGAAGTTAATCATTATATTAAAGACCATTAAGTCATCAACTTAAGAATTGACATTTGATAAATGCATATTTGATTATAATTACATACCCATATTTAATGTATTTTGCTTGATATTCTATAACTTTATTGTATATTTAGTATCTAATTCGCTCTAAGTGCATTTATAGGTCATAATTACTTTTATAAACAACATGAGAAGAATTTGGATGAAGTCATGGCATGGAACAAAGATTTGAAGCAACTAAGGACCTACATGACTGTGTATAGTGACTATGTAAGTCTCTATAAACATGTAAAGATTAAAGAATTTAAGTTATGATCATGTAAAACTACACGCCTGTGTATGTTGATATACACGACTGTGTATGTTGTGCATATAAGTCTCTATGCCTATATTTAATGGTGAATTTAGGTGTTTTACATATAAACAGTCTCTTACACGCCCATGTAAGTGATCGTATAAAGCCCTAAAATCTTAAATTTTACTTAAAAGGATGTGAGTGGAGGAAAACAAAGGGGAGTTAAATTTTTAAGAGTTTTTAGGTTGTAAACATCATCCAAAGGTGACGATTTCGATCAAGGGATGAGGAAAACACAAAGAATTCATCAAAAGATCCAATATATAACAACATCAAATCCATACTTGCAAGAAGATTCAATAGAAGATAAAGGGAGATTTAGAATTATGATTTATTTATTTTATATTAGTCTTCTGCATGATTGTTATGGATTTCATTTTCTATTAGTAACTAAATGTATTCAATGTCTAGGTGTGATGAACCCTAGATTATGATAACAATATGTTTTAATATTTTATTCAATACAATTATATTGATTGATTTATTGTGATTCAATTATGCATTTTATCCTTGTTCTAATGTACCTTAAATATTAGTGATTAATTTGATTTCATATGATTAAGAATGAGAAATTTTGTTGTTGAATGGATCTACCATAATTAAAAGGAGTTGCGTGTAGAGATAGGCCGACATAAATTCTTTGGATTAGGGTCAAACCTAATAGCAAAATTCATAAATTGATAATGCAATCCTAGGGATTTTAACTAGAAAGAATTCTTTTAATCAACTGATGGATTAGCTGTTACTAGTCTTAAGAAAGATATTAACATAAGATAGAAATTTCCACGGTGTAATAATCAATAATATAATTGCATGATAAAGGGTTAATATTTAATGCTTCCTAGGGTTTCATCACGTAGACACTATTATTTGATATTGATTTTTCTAAGTATTTTCCTTTATCTTTTGTTTAGAATTATTTTAGTTTGTTTGTTTAGTTTAATTTTAATTAAAAAATCTAATTCATAGGTTAGATAATAGAAAAAAGATAACTATTAGTAATTCCAGTCTTCGAAGGATCGATTTGTACTTGCCTGTGCTAGCTACAGCTATGTTGTACACATGTGATAAATTTAAATATTGGCCTAACTAAGTCAATCAAGTTTTTTGCACTGTTTATAGGAACTGTAATATTAGGAAAGCCTAGACTTTATTAGTCTAACCTTTTTTATTTTGTTTTGTTTGAATTTTGTTTTATGTTATTAATTTGTTATTTTTTTCTCTTATAGATCTTGACTTTTGGTTAGTTTATAACCTAGAGTAGGGATGGAAATAGGCCAAGTTAGGCTCGAGCAGTGCCTAGCAGGCCCAACCTACTCGACCTATTGATTGGGTAGTATATGGCCTAACCTAACTACGGGTTGACCGGTCCGTCTACGCTTTTTTTAAAAATAATTTGACAAAACAAATTTATTTTGCAAATTCCCAGCCCATGGCCCAGCCAACTCAGGCCAAAGTTAGGTCAGGTTGGGTCAAGACTGTCATCCCTAACTTGGAGTAATATTGCGAGATTAGTTGATGAAGATCTAGAAATCGAGAGAACAACATGCATAAATCTTCAGAGGACACAACTGAGAGAGTTTGAGTTAAATCATCAAATAAAAGACTTAGGAGGTCGTGTGGATACTGAAGAATCAAGAACAATGAAGGACCAACCAAGGACTATGTCTGACTATGCTAGACCAGACATGATTAAAGCGAAGTCCAACATAGTGAGATCGACTGTAAGTGCCAACAATTTCAAGATAAAGCTGAGTATTATGCAAATGGTGCAATAGTCAGTCCAGTTTGATGAACATAGAGACGAATACCTAAATGCACACATCTTAAATCTTTTGTAGATTTACGATACATTTAAAATTAATGAAGCTAATGATGGTGAAATTAGACTGTAGTTATTCCCATTTTCACTAAGGGAAAAGGCCAAAAAATGGTTGAACTCGATGTCACTATCATCACTGACTATATGGAAAGAAATGGAGAAGAAGTTTTTATTGAAGTACTTTCCACCGGCCAAGATTGCAAAACTGAGAAATGACATCTCCTCTTATTCCCAAGTTGATTCTGAATTGTTATATAATACATAGGAGCATTTTAAAGAGATGCTGATAAGATACCCAAATCATGATCTACTAATTTGGATATATATCCAAACTTTTTACAATTGGCTAACTCAAAGTATAAGGCAATCTTTTGATGCAACAACTGGGGGTACATTAAATGACAAGACACCACGCAGTTGGTGAACTAAGTAGAAGCACTAAGAAAAAAGATCGATAGATTAACGATGCATTCACAAGGTCAAGTTATGCAGTGCGAGGTGTGTGGGCTACAGGACAACCTTGTCCAGCATCAGAGCTCGAGCATGTGGACTATCTAAGGAATGCTCTAAGAACCTAGAACAATCCATATAATACATACAATCTGAGATCGAGGAATTACCCTAATTTCTCTTGGAGAAATTAAGGTCAAGTACGGAACAACCCTCTACCAGGATTCCAACAGTGAGAACCTCAACCATAGAAGCCTAGTTTGGAAGAGATGATGTTAAAGATTGCTTAAGATTCTAATGCAAGACATCAATGCACAAAGGCTTCTATTCGTAACTTGGAATTTTAAATCAAATAGATTGCCAAGCTAGTTTTGAAAGGACCAAAATGAAGTTTACCTAGTACAGCTGAAAAAAATTTTAAGGAACGAGTAGTGGAAAATGAAAAGAAACTCCTAGAACTAGAAGGAGAAGAGAATAAAGGGACCATTAAGACTCAATCTATAACTGAAGATGAAGGCCTTTATAAGAAAGTTAAGAAATATTAACCTGTCATCTCCTATCTTGCTAAAGTGAAGAAAGATCAAGTGAAAGCGCAACTCGGTAAGTTCCTTGAATTATTTAATCAACTCCAATCTAACTTACCCTTTATTAAAGCTCTTGTGCAACTGCCAAAGATTATAGAACTTTTGAAAGAGTTATTGTCAAACAAGGATAAGTTGAAGGAGTTGGAGACTACTAGGTTGAGTGAAATAAGCTCAAAAGTTTGGAACAACAAAATACCAGCAAAGCTTATAGATCCAGGGAGTTTTATTATCCCTTGAGAAAATGGTAGTTTAAAAATAGAAACAGCTTTAGCCAATCTAAGGGTCGGTTTTAATATGATGTCTTTTTCGTTGTTTAAGAAACTAGGAATAGGTGAATTTATCAGTAAAGTATCATAGAGGGGTTATAGAAGATGCTCATGTCAAGGTTGATAAGTTCATATTTCCAACTAATTTTTTGATTGTTGACATAGAGGAAGATATAGAAGTACCTCTAGTCCTCGGTCAATCCTTTTTGGCAACTATTAAGTTAATAATAGATGTTGATGAAGGTATGTTAATATTAAGTGCAAGGGATGAAGAGGTCATTTTTAGAGTTTCTAATTTCATTAATCATGCCCTTGAATTTATAGATGTAATTACACCTAGCGAGTTTTATAATTTGTTTGATATTTTGCAAGACTCCACATTTAAAGGTTTTCCATAACCTTTGCAAGTTCAAGGTAATAAACTGAAAGAGAAACATGGCACTTGTTGGACCCCGATCTTTGAGTAGAATTTAGAATAAAATGAACATAAATGAGTGTTTTTATATATGTATTGTGTAATAGATGTAATTATGCTTTAAGGAAATTGATGAGAAGAGAATTGATTAGTTTTGATGACTTGGATATTTGAGTAGAATTGTATGGGTTATGAAAGTTAAAGTGAATGAGTTGATTGAAATGGAAG
>JAOSBK010000004.1:10244474-10269298 GCA_027568895.1 Erythroxylum shatona
GCAACTCCACCCTGGCAGACCAAAGGGCACAATACTTGATTGAGGGGGCAACGGTCGAACAAGATCTCGGCCGGGGTCGAACAAGATCTCGCACCCACAACCCCACCTTAAGTTGGGTCCGTCCCAAACCAAAATCAAGTGGGCCTAGAGAGCGCATCAGCAAGCTCCAAGCCATCTGAGCTTGAGGCTTGAGACATTTATTATAAATAATACGGATTTATTATTATCAACTTGTAAGATTTTCCATTTATAAATTCTTACTGTAACCTTGAAATCAGATATCATAAATAAATACAAGTACCAATATCCCCTCAAACATTTTACCTAAACTTGTATATGAATCGAGTTTATCATATTATTAAAAAATATAAAGATATTGATAATTATTAATATAATTGATAGTATTATTAGATAATAATAATAATAATAATAATAATAATAATAATAATAATAATAATAAATTTTTTTGATTAATATATAATTTATTAGTTATTATGTAATAACTAAAAATAATAAAGTATGAATTACTTTTATTATTAATATATTAAGTATTATTATATAAATATGATGAATAGGCTTAGCAAGAAGCTCAGCCCGAATATATTAAGTATTATTATATTAATAAAGTATCAATTACTTTAATTATTAATATATTAATGAGATGGATTAACAACATACTTGAATAAAAACAGATACGATGACAACAACGACAACAAAAAAGACTACCATTTTTTATTTTTACTGCAATATTAAAAAGTTGGTTACTTTGAAATGCCTCTTTGTTTGCTTTGTTTGACATTGACTACCCTTCCTTAGAATCTTAACGATTCTTAAACACCGAACACCTTCATACATATGCTTCTGTCTCCGCCCATCTGCAATTACCGAAAAGTCAGGTTCCTGGAAAAAATATATATCTTCTAAAGTTTCAGAAAAAAAGATTCTCCAGTGATGATTGAAACAGGAAGACACATTCTGAACATCAAACCTGAAATTGTTCTCATTAAGGGAACCCTCCAATATTTATATTCTGCATACTTACAATGCTGTCATCATTCACTGTTGTCAATCACCCATTAATTGTCTTTTAATTATGTGATGATCAATTACCCTTTTTTCTCTATTCTATTTAATGGATAACATGCATTCTGACTCAATCCCATTATCCATTTTATATTGATCTGTCTGTGCCATTCTTATTATAAAATTTATCCTGTGTTCTCACTGGGCTCATGTAATTATGCAACTACTTTAATCTGGGTTTGGATTTATTAATCTGGGTTCATCTTAAATGATTCCATTATGGTTAACTAACACATGGACATGGTCCCCTAACTAAATTGAGTTAATGGGAAGTATATAACATGATTGACTTTGAAGGAAATGATAATTACTTTATTGCCTACCACAATTCAATACGGTTTCAGATATTGCTTTACAACAGGCCTTGGTTGACAATTGATATTTCTTTCTGACCTGTATGAGATAGTTAACAGCCATTTTGCTTTGCCTTAAAGTCTTTTAAATGCTTAGCCATAAGCAGAAAAAGATCAAGTCTTGTCCTAAACCTCCAGTCGCGAATTTAAGTCTTGAGATCACTCTGACGATAACAATTCTAGCTACCTATTTTGCTTTAGATAGAAGGATGATTACTTTGATTTACAGCTTAAAACGTGTAGTGTCGTGTTAAATTGAGTTAGGAAAATAAGTTTAGTGATAAAAAATGGCCAAGTTGCGCTAAAGAAGTGACTTAATATACCAAGAAACCTGCCCTTTTCTCACCAACCACTGAAAGGTTCATTAACTCGACCCTGGAAAGGAATTAAAATCTGAATCTCTCTTCTATATCACCCCTTACGGGACACGAGTAAAGTTAATGGCCGACCCACAAAATTTTTTAATCCCCTCCTCCTCCATGGTAGAACCGACCAAAGCATAATAGGAATTGGCTTCAACAACACATGATTCCACATTTGGTCGTATACCTAACGGTTGAAACTCTTATCGATGCTTTTTATGCACCGAATATTAGAAAACACAGGATGATTGTAAAGATGTAAATGTGATGATGCATGTCATACTTTGGATTAGTCAAATAAAGAACCTAATCAATTAAGGACCTAACGTATGCATTGTACCAAGTTGGGTTGATATATTCTGACCAGCCAGCAACATTCCATGTTTTTCTTTGCTGGTTTCTTTACACACACAACCTAATCAACTAAATTTAAGGATCAAGACAAAAGAATTTAAAAAAAAAAAAAACCATCACACCAATGTTCATTTGTACACCCTTTAGCCTCTACAAAGTCAATTGAAGAATCGTCTAGCCGTTTGTGGGAAGAGTTCAAATGAAGGTTACAATAGAATATGGTCTTTTGCCCAAAAGTTATTAAACAGGTGCATGCATAAGCTTTGAGTCGTCGCACCAACCGAATGCAACGAGTTTATCAATCATAAGAAACCAACCACTTAAAGCAATTGATTTTTAAAAAAAAAGGCGTTTATTATTATTATTATTATTATTATTATTATTATTATTATTATTACTACTACTACTAATACTACTAATAATAATACTACTTTGGTTTATTCAACACGATCCCATTAATATTTTTTAGATTTTCTATTAAAATAATGTTATCAACAATAAACATACACCAAAGTATGTTCTCTTAGATATTCTTGGTGAGCACATCCATTATTACTGCAAGTAAAAAGGGTTCAATGAGAAGTCTTAGTGTAGCTTAATATCAATAGAAAAATATTTTGTATCATCTCTTATTGTCCTTACTCTAATTTCTACACCTCCACACATATCCCTACTAAATTGAATATAAGTTATATGAACTCCCTTAACTTCTAAACATCTTCACATGATTTCCCTATGTATCTTGTCATAAGCCTTCTCTAAGTTAATAAAAACTATGTTTAGGTTATGTTGTCTTTTCCTGTAATACTCAAATAATCTTCTGAGGAGATGTAAAGCCTAATCCTTTCTAGCACAAAACCAAACTAGTTTTTCGAGATAGGTGCTTCCTTTCATACTCTCTTCTCAATCACCTTCTCTCATAATTTTATGGCTTGACTAAGTAATTTGATGCCCCTATAGTTGTTACAGCTTCGAATGTCCCATTTATTTTTGCACAGGGGAATTAGCATACTAAGACTCCAATTATCCAACATTTTGGCAGAGTTATATCAAATTAAAAAACTTGGCTAGCCAAGTAAGACTCTCTTTACCAAGGCTCTTCCATACCTCTATGGATATCTCATCATGTTCTACTTCCTTTCACTCTTTATCTCCCTCAAAGTTGTTTTAATTTCTTCCCTTGTGATCTGTCGACAACAAGTAAATTTATGACACATCTCGAACATTCTAAGATTACCTAAAGAGATGTTATCTTCTACACTTGAATAAAATAGTCTCAGAAGCTAAAAGTAGAACTTATGAGAAATTATACCAACGATAGAAAACTAAAGATAGAGAAATGACATATTTAAATTGATGAGAGCTAGGAAATGGAAACTAATCAAGTTCGTTGTATAAAAACTAAAGCAAGGCGGGTGCTCGTAACTAAAATGATATCAAAAGAAGATGACAAAGATACTTTTATAGTCCTTTTATTAATCAGTTCGTAGCTTTCTTTATTGACTAACCTCTCTACCTCTGTGATGATATCTAATAGAGCTTTATAGACAGCCTTCTTGATCTTAACATTTTTTCCACATCTTCATTTCACCATTAAGACTTCATCGTATTATCCTTAGGCCCTTTAGAAATACCTAAGATCTCATTAGCTACTTTTCTTAAAAGAGTTGCTATTCTCTCCCACATCTGATTAGCATATCCTTCCAATTTCTATTCTTCTCCATATATTACTATATCCTTAAGTTTTTCCATCGTATCCCCTTTCAGGTTCCACCATTCGACTATGGTCCACCTCCTAGGACTTCTCTTCATCTGCCAACCCTTAATAATAAGATCTATAACCAACAATCAATGTTTAGTTGACAAGTAAGTGTTTGGTACTACCATACAATCCTTGTAACTAGATTGACCGCTTCACCTTAGGAGGAAGTAGTCAATTTGAGTTTTTATGATTCTACTTTTAAAAATCACTAGGCGCTCGTCGTTTTTCTATGAATCCATATATTGACTCATCAACCTACTAACTGGGATATGAGAATACAACAAAATGGGTAGGATCTGGTTAGGGTGTGTCAGTGGTATCCATGTTCTCTTCCCCTTTAGGATACTTAGAGTCCAACTATATTTCTTATGAGTTTGTTGATAAATTGGGACATTCCAAGGTAAGTATTCATAAATATTTCTTATGAGTTTGTTGATAAATTGGGACATTCCAAGGTAAGTATTCATAACCACTACATTAAATTCAATTAAAGATTACATATTTAGCACTTTTAGCTTTCATTAACTTAAGTGTCAAAGTGTCTTTACTTGAAACACACTCAGCATTTTGAACAGTTATTTTTACAATCTTGCAGACTTAAGATTGGCTCAATAAACCTACTCCAATTCCGGTCTACATCAATTATAAATTTTAAAAGGCATTTGTTGTTAAATGCCAATAAAATTATTTTAATAAATATTATATAATTAATTATTGCATATATGATGTAATTTATATAGTTGTTTTAAATTGACCTTAATAATACTTTAGGTAAAATTAATTTGAAAATTTAAAAGTTTTTTAAAAATTCCTAATACTAAATAATGGTTTTAAAATAATAAAAATTGTTAAAAAATAATTAAAATCACAACAAAATGTGTACATTTATCACAAACATTGTTTTGCACTTTGCAATAACTATCACTTTTATAATACACGTGAGATGTATATGTCCTTTTGTGTATGAAAAAGCAAACAACCAAAGGTGTTTAAATTTGTTTACTAATGAAACGTACGCATGCTCAAACTCAATGATGTAGCCTCTTTGAAATTATACATAATACTAACAAGTTTCCTTTTTGTTAACGTCAAAATTAGAGACTAACCCATTTACGTGCATGGAAATTAAATCTTGCTTTCATTGACAAAATCACCGAGTACGAGTATGGCCCTGTCTCTTTGAGAAATTGGGACTGCTTATTCCTGATCTTGGACAAGCACGTACTAAAACAAAATCGAATTCCCCTAGCATCTAGTAACACACTCATATTGGACAAAAACTGCCAAATATTTGGTGATAAACAAACAAAAATTGAGTTCCAAAACGTTGTCCTGTCCTCGGAAGGATCAAAGTGATGTCCTGAAGAAAAGAGAGACCAAAACCTAAGCAAAGTGAAAGATCCGCTCTTTTTGAATGGAGATAAGTAGGAACATGGAACGCTTTTTTGGGGGTTAGATGTCTGGTCCAAATACAAATACGATTAGAAAAAAGATAAATTGCAATAACTGATAACTCTTTCCACTTGGTGGGATTGACGCAATCGGCACAAGAAGCCGAAAGCTGCTCCTAGTTGTTGACCTAACGCGCAAGAGGACAAGAAGGCCCATTGTGGGGCGCACGTTAATTTAGGAAAGCTACTGGCGAAAGATACAAAAATTGGTACCTATTCAAAGAAATCTGCTAAAACAAAACCAAAGAAAGGCAGAAAGTGAAGAACAACACGGCAAATATGTTTGGCATGGAGAGTGTGTGTGTGGCACATGCATAGCCACCAACTTCGTATACGACAAACCAAAATTTACTGCTTTTTCTATTTTGTAGGGGAAATAAAAGCAAAAGGGTGAAGTTTCTGAGTGTACAGTATACTATACACACACCTTCCTGATGATACCACGTGATTTACTTTTTTACCACCGAAACCAACTCATTAAACGTTTTCAAGAATCTAATTATTCGGTGTTACTTAGACTTACGTCATTCTTATCTAAGCAAACGTACTTTGCGTTGTCTGTTTCACTTTAAACTTGTACGGACTTTTTCTTAACTCGCGGTAATTAATGGGGAGGTGACAGTTTAGGAAGTCAGTAAATTAAAAGATGTCAATTTTGAAACGTGTTCTTATTAAATTTATGTACTTTGAAATTTTTGTGTTCTTATATTTTAGGCTTAATGAATAAAAACCTCAATCTTTGTCCCGATTTATAATTATGATCTAAACTTTAAAAGTGGACAACTAAATATTTAATTTACATTTTTTTTTTACTTTTAACCTTATGTCAACATTTTTAAGATATTTATTGACGTGACTTATCATGTGTTTAAATAATTCTAATTATTAATCCACATCAACCAAAATCAATATAAGTGATGAGGATTAATAAGACGTTGTTTCATAAATTAATAAATTTATTATCATATTAAAAATATAAATATTTCAATTTTATAAAAATAAACTAATATTACATCTTACATATATATTATGTATAAATATCGCCTATCCAAAAACCTGAGGAAGTACGGTCTTAGGATGTTTCTCTTTATCGATCGATCTCATGGTTGTATGGACCAGTTCCGTGATGAAGAGAAAGAGCGTAGCCGAGCGGTTCGCGAGGTAGGTAGTGGCTTTTTATATTGCTTCAGTGATGATGTTTTCGCATTTTGTAGTTCGATGGCTCTCCAATAGTGTGGGAAGGTGGCGAAGCCGGCAGTTAATCAACAACGACATCTAGGGTGATGTTCGGGTTCGATCTATGAGTATGAGAAGGTGACGTTGTGGTTCTTGTTGAGTCCATTTTTTCCGAAGCTCTTTCTACAAATGGCTGCTCCTCCATTGCCAAGGTCAAATGCATCTCCCCTCCACGCCACTGCCAACTTCGGTGAAGGTAACAGTTATTTTTTAGTATTTTGATATTTTTATTTTTATTGTTTTAGTAAAGTATGCAAGGCATGAAGACATCGCCTCAGCCATCACGCACAATTTTCAGGTACATACTTTTACTTTATGTCTCTTTAATTTTTCGTGCGAGTTTGTTATCAGATATTTTTGGGCATATTCTGGTTAGTAAGCTATTATTTTAGTTGTTTTTGTGAGTGTCTCTCGAACGTTTGTAGTGGTAATGGATGTCAGTCCAGTGCACTCTTTATTGTATTTTGTTAGCTTGAAGTTTTGTTATATACTTGTGCTTTCAAGTCTTCGATGAAGCTCGGGGGTAACGTTCGACCTCGCTATGAAACGAGCAGAGTGGGCTCTGCTTCTAGGATGTTAGATCAAACAAGACGGTTGTTAGGGGACGATGATGCTCTGCGACGTTGCTTCGATATTGACAAACATATCCTCTGGCACACCATACATCCCCTCTGCTATCTTTTTTGCGTCGATTGACAAATCTGCTAAGAGTGGCAGTCAGTATTTTCTTTGAAGAACGGTTGATAGCTCACTTTTAAACCTGACGAGTCTATTTATAAAAGCCTTTTAATCTTGATTTTTATTTTCAACCTATCTCAACAACTTTTTGCAGAAACCTCTTACTTTAGAATCGGCCCTTTCTTTCCCTTCCCTTACATGGCTCAACAGTTAAAGTTTATTGGCACCAAAACTTTGTCTTAGTGTGATTCGTTTTTATTAATGTGTGCAATTGGTCCACGAATCTTTCATTGGCATTGACTTTTAATTGTTTTACTACGGTTCCTTCCCAACTACGAATCTATATATATATATATATTCTATCCCTATTATTTGTATCGTTATTGCTATTATTTTCTTATTTTGTATTTTTATTAGTAATTTATTTATTTATTAAGCTATTTTCTTCTATGTACTGCATCATTATTTTGCATGTCACATCTATATTTGACCTACCGAAAATAGCCTCTCTATTATATAAAGGTAAGGCTGCGTATTATATGACCTCTCAAGATCTCGCTTTACTGCGAAATTTCAGACTAAGTGCGATGATGACGATGATGATGATGAATGTATACTATTTATGTGATTTACTAATCTCTAATCATTACCTCTGGCATAGTTATCTTAGCTGACAAAAATTATAAGTAAAACTTAATAGAGGGAATGATTCTAAAATTTCATGAAGAATAATATTTTTATAAAATTATAATAAATTAATGAAATTAAAAATATTAATGTCTTCTACCTTAAATCAATTTGCTATACTTGATGGCGTATGGTTACCTTATCATATAAAATTAGAAGGAAGTTCTTAATTATAAGATCAATCACACAAACAACTTGATAGGGGTGTCGAATTTGTCTTTCAGTCTAGAAATTAAGGGTATGGTTATGTTTATTACAAAATGAATGCTAGAATGAGATAATCCAATTTTGCTGATGGTAAGAAAGTGTCCTTTGACCAACACTAGGTCTAAACGTATACAAATACGTTAGAGATGAGTGGCATGAAAATGGAGTAGTGACCACTTTGATAAAGAAAACAATCTTAGGATTACCCTATCAAGTGCAAGTATCCCACCAAGGAACCAAATCCTATGGTCTCTATTCAGTTCAAGCACCTTCTCGGTTAGTTTGGCATCGAATTAAATTATAAAACATGGTTGGTTTTGATCATTCTAACAAATCAAAACCAAGGGCCAGAGAACCAGGAGAAGGGGGCTGGAGCCTGGAGCACATGTTCTTTGCTACTTAATTTTGTTAAGGTCCCACATTGAAAAAAAAAAAAATCTATCAATCACTCCCAAAAATCGAGGTCAAACAACCACGTGTCAAAAAACAGAGTCAGTAATTCCCATCATGGGGAGTTTTCGAGGGGGCCCCACGACGAGGGCTTCGATCATCGTATCAGCTCGTATTAAGAACAAGACTTTTGAGGGGAAATGTCTTGGGGAAGTTGGGGGCATCATAAGAGGCAGAGCTCTTTGCTGAAGACAAGTGTCACGTTGATGATGAGATGTACAGAACATAACCATAGAATACGACAAAATCCAAAACCCACATTCGATGACCCTAGAAACAAAAGAAAAATTAATTTGTGAAAGGCGAAAAACGACACCTCAGGCCCTGACAAAAGACATGCCGTCACGCGCTCTCCCCTAGAGGACAAAACACTTGTCTTCCTCAGTGGCGGTGTCGTGGTTGTGGGAAAGAGACAGGGGTACTTTAGGGAAGAGGGATGGTGGGGTTAGGCAAAAGAGTCGAGACGGAACCCTTTGTCGCCACGTGCCTTGGCGTCGGCCGCACGCAGCAAAGTCTTTGTCTGCTTCCCTTATTTCTTTTTCCTTCTCCTTTAGTTTTTAATGTCTCATGCGTACAGCTATTGCCAAACTTGGAAATTGGCTATCTATCTAGTACTCCAATTTAACAATACGCCGAGAGTTAATGCAATTATTATTATTATTATTATTATTGTTATGCTTAAATTCCATTATTTCATAAAAGAATATTAATAATTAATTTAAGCACAACTTTAGATATATTTTATGAATTTTTTAAAGAAATAAATAAAGAAAAAATAAGAGAGAGAGTGGTGAGAGGTGACTTGGTTACAATTTACAAAGAGGCAGTTAGTATTGGTAATGGATGTAGTGTGTACGTGAGAAAGAAGACAGAAAAAGAGTGAGTAGGTAGGACCCACGATAACAGATTAATTTGGCCGCCTGCTTTTGTCGTCTCGTCTCCGTCCATCTCCGTCGTTCCTTCCCTCTTTTGACTCTCCGCTCTCTCCCTCTCATCTTTTGTTTTCTCATGTCAATCACTTGCCATTTGCCCTCCCTTTCTTTTCTATATCTTCTCTCTACGTACTTTCTTCCTCTTCTCAAACAATCCCCTATAACTGTCTTTTGATTCCTCCCTTCTCTCCTTTTATTTGCCTACTCCTTCACCTCTCATGTACTGAATAGCAATCACACATATTGTAAGGCCAGGATTGATAAAAACTGTTCCTTTACGTACCTGTTAAGCTTGCTTGCTTTTCTGTTCCGGTGTTGTTGGGCTGTTGTTGTCTTGAGTTCGGTGTTCTGGGCTCGAGAAAAATGAGGTTGTGAGATGGTCTGAGTACGAGAGCACGTGTTCATTCCTTCTTTAAGGGGCAATTTCTTTGTTTTCTGACTTGTGTATAGGCCCCTTTTTTGGTTTTGGGTGAAGAATTCATCTTCATGGCTGGTGATAATGAGGTCAACCTTAATGAATCCAAGGTATTGTCTTTTGTCTCTGACTTCTGTTTTCTTATCTTCGCATGCAATCCTCTCTCTTCTTCGATCAGTTTTCTATTGACATAATTAGTAGAAGTCTGTTCATGGTCTAGGCCTTTTTGTTATGACCTGTTGGGACTCAGATTTTGACTTTGGTTTACAGCATTGGAGTTCACTTTTTTTGCTATTTTGCAACGAATGACTCTGTGATCTTATTATTCGTTAACATGTTTGACTTGCTTCAACTTTTAAACTTGTTTCTACTTGGTGCTTCCGGGAGACAAAGCTTGTCGTTTGGGGCTGTGATTCGAGTGGTCTCCGGTTTGTTTGCGTTTGTCCTAAACTTTACTTACCTAATGGATTGAGTGGCAATGGATTACTAACTTGCCTGTGGCTGTGGAGTTTTTTCCGCTTTTATTTGACATTCCGAGTTCTGGGAATAAAGTAAACTTGATATATTTTCTGAATC
The DNA here is from genome assembly GCA_027568895.1 of Erythroxylum shatona. Lineage (NCBI taxonomy): Eukaryota > Viridiplantae > Streptophyta > Magnoliopsida > Malpighiales > Erythroxylaceae > Erythroxylum > Erythroxylum shatona. The sequence goes on from JAOSBK010000004.1 coordinate 10,255,021, forward strand.
TTATGGAAGCGTAATTAGATCGCTTCTTACCTAACAGAGCTTTATGAACCTTTCGTTTTCTTCCTTCCTTTTTCTCGAGAAAATCCTCTGAAAAACTTGTACTTGCAGATGGTTGTTCCACTGAACACGTGGGTCCTCATCTCCAACTTTAAATTGGCATATAATATACTTCGCCGACCAGACGGGACCTTTAACCGTGAATTGGCAGAGTTCCTTGAACGTAAAGTCCCTGCCAACACGATTCCAGTAGATGGCGTTTTCTCATTTGATCACGTTGACCGTTCTTCTGGTCTCCTAAACCGTGTTTTCCGACCAGCCCCTGAAAACGAGGCTCAATGGGGGATTGTGGATCTTGAGAAGCCCTTGAGCACTACTGAGATTGTCCCTGTGATTATCTTCTTTCACGGTGGAAGCTTCGCTCATTCATCTGCCAATAGTGCTATTTATGACACCTTTTGTCGCAGACTTGTTAGCCTTTGTAATGCTGTTGTGGTGTCTGTGAATTACCGTCGCTCACCAGAGTATCGATATCCACGTGCATATGATGATGGTTGGGCAGCTCTGAAGTGGGTCAAATCCAGAACATGGCTTCAAAGTGGTAAAGATTCTAAGGTTCACGTCTATTTGGCTGGTGATAGTTCAGGAGGTAATATAGCTCACCATGTCGCGGTGAGAGCAGCTGAGGCAGAAGTGGAGGTACTAGGTAACATGCTTCTTCACCCAATGTTTGGTGGTCAGAAAAGAACAGAAGCAGAGAAAACGTTGGATGGCAAGTACTTTGTCTCGGTTCAAGACCGTGATTGGTATTGGAGAGCTTTTCTACCTGAAGGTGAAGACAGGGACCATCCAGCATGTAATATATTTGGCCCTAAGTCCAAACGATTGGAAGGACTCAAATTCCCCAAAAGTCTAGTTGTTGTGGCTGGTTTGGATCTCATACAAGACTGGCAGTTGGCTTATGCTCAAGGGCTTCAGAAAGCTGGCCATGAAGTGAAACTTCTTTATCTAAAACAAGCTACTATAGGTTTCTACTTTTTGCCAAATAACGATCACTTTTATTGCCTCATGGATGAGATCAAAAGCTTCGTGAATCCTTAACTGTTAATACTCTACTTACTCTTTAACTACAGGCAGCCACATACGTAACAAGAAGCTTCACTTTTCACTTTTTTTTTTTTCCTCCCCCACCTTCTGCCCCTTTGAAAGTGTTGGTGTGTAGTTACAAGATTTGTGTAGAAGCGTTTCCTTCTTACCACAATGTCACTGATGAGGGTGATATCGAGTTCTGTATTGTTTTTGGATTCAAGCTGTTCTTGGTCTGAAGAGTACTTGTTATGTTGTTCTGGTTCATAAAGTATTCCATCTGATCAGAAGGCGAGCTCCAGGCATCCAAGGATCAGAACTTGTTCGTGGAATTTGGCTGAACCATCAGAGTTGTAACCAACCCCTGTTTAGCTTCCGTCACAGAGCAATGGGGGAAGAAAAAGTTGGGTGTTGTGATCTTTGTTGGGTTAATCAGTTGTTTTTAGTAAGTTAGGAATTATAAGCACTAATTTCAGAACATGACTGGACTGGAACTTATTCATCCATCTTGATATGGAGCTTGTATGTTATACCTGTGTTGTAGAATTATATAAAGATTTTGGCAAACGTTGCAATCTTAGATCCTGTCTCCTTACCAATGCTTTTAGCTTTAAGGTATCAGTTTGATGGACCAAATCTCTGGTAAGCATATCAGCTTTATCAGTTTGATCTACCAAATCTCTGGTAAGCATATCAACTTAATGAGAAAGAGTGTTGTATGCAATGGTAGGACAGTTGACTTAATGGTCTCCATTCCAAGGACACGCATAGTTTGAATTCGTCAAAGATTACTGATTCCAATTCATCTAATTTTTGTCTTTTTGTGTGGTGGAGAAAATCGATTCCCCACTAAATCATTATCATCTCCACACTTTACTTGACCCCCAACTTGGCGTCGTATAGACCACACTAAAATTGCTAACAATCAACGTTAGGAAAGGGCGGGTACAAGTCTCTAACACGACGTCGTTATGATATGATGTAACGCCACAGTACCATCTCACAGAGAGCAAGTCAAAGCCCTGTCCGAAAAAAAAAATGATTGGAAAGACATCAGCATCAAAAACTGAATAATTCTTGTCAGCTCCTTGTTCGTTGCCCAATTGTAGTTGGGATATGCAAATACAGGGATGGGTTTGGTAAAGGCAAGGTATAAGGGCAAAACTAGGGTAGATCAATTTTGTTACGGTGGACCACCTGGAAAAACAAACAATTCCGATTCTTTGTATGGGATTGGGATGGGACTGGGGAGGGTACTTACTACTTAGTGGGTAGTGTGACCAGCAAAGCTTCAAGACAAGGACAAACAACTTTGTCTTCTAGTTTGACTTTTTAGGGGGTTTGCTTATGCAAACAATACACTGCTATTTGCTTGCTTAGGTTGCATGTGGCCCAAGTATCCAACCGAAAAAGCATTTCACATTTGAAGCTTTGGTCTTTCACCTTTCATTTTGGTGTCCTGTCCGAATTTGTCCCAAGCCCAAGTTGTAAATATTGTATTACTCAAAGTCATTGTCACTGTCTTTTATTTAATCTAGTGAATTTCCCTACATTGGCTGTCTTTAACGGCGTTCACACCACATTTGGTATTTGTCTTTTCTACACAAGCATTTCTTTGTTTACTTCCTAATACTAACTAAACCAGAGCCAACTTGCTCCGCTTCACTTGTCTTTGTAATAATTGATTTCTTTTCGAATTTGAAATGAATTAAGAGGTCATATCATAATAGCAGGCTGCGTTTGCATTTCCAATCTTATTTTGATTCAAGAATAATTTTAACTTCAGGGATCGGTTGGACTATATCACAAGCAAAACCTTTTGAGTCAATGAATGCGTCAATAATTCGGAAATGGGCCTATCACAATCCATTTGCATTGCGTGGAAGACAACAATGGAATAACCAACATCATTGAAATTAGAATAACTCAGAGATGACCTCTTGATAGACACAGAAAAACCAAAATTGAAAACAGAAAAGCTAAAATCAAATGTTTTTGAAACACAGGATTTCATGCCTATAAAAATATTTTCTAAGACGCAAATTGATTAACAAGGCACGACTCATCCTCCCATCACCAATCTATGGGCCAACTTTTTGACAGAATGTTTGCACCGCCATATTCAATGAAGCCTCTTAACTTCAGAAAATTGAAATTTTACCTTGTTTAAATGACCACATCAATTTCCTTCAATTGAACAGAGTCGATGTCAGGGCTTATTTTACAAATAGCAAAGCTGATGGCTAGTATTTAGATAAATGTTCATTCTTATAACTTCATATCAAAAGTTTTGTGAACAGACATGAAGAAGAACAATTTCAAGAGAGTTTCAACTGCAAACAGAGATGAAGTTAGGTTGAACAAGAACTAAGACTCAAGAGAAACTGCAAGGATTGCAAGCTTGTATTACACTGGTTTTCAAGCCCCATGTTTTTATGTGCAACACCAGAGGCAAATTCGTCATGTTCTATATCATTTCTATTTCTTAATAAACCATTTTCAATGATGCATATTCACCCGGGGTATAGGCAGCAAGTTCTCACAAACTGCACGTTACATTTGCAGGCGATTGTTATGTAAAATTATGTAGACTTGACAGTAATGGAGACTTCAAATTTCAGGGTTGTTTAAAATGGTGATTGAGGATTTTGGAAAGCAAATAATAGGTTTAAGAATCACTCCTACTGTTTGGAAACAGAACTAGGAATCACTCGTATTGTATCAGAAAGGAACTAGAAATCATTCCTATCATTTCGGAAGAACTAGAAATCACTCTATCATTTGGGAATAGGAACAAGAAATCATTCCTAGAAAGAAAGAATCAAACTTTAAAGCTGCTATTCAGAATCCAGAAAGCAAATCTCTCGTTATTCATGACCTGAAACATTCATGATTTTGAGGAGAATCCTGTTAACGTAATCCTAAAATTAGGAATCTAACTTTAACTTAATCCTAATACCCTTTGAATTCTAACCAGACAAGGGTAACTTAAAGTAAACTTCAACTGAACTTTGTAATAAAGGAAAAACTAAACCACCACTGGAATGTACACCGTACAACAAACATTATTGAGTTGTGGCTCATATTTTTTTAATAGAGAATGCTTTTATCCCTTAAGCCCCCCATAGTGGTAAGGATGGTAAGGTACAATAACATAAAAATGTTTTCCTTATTGGAGGAGGAACCTATTTATAATCTGTTTTTCTTCCTATTTGTCTTGTAAAAAGAGAAAAGCCAAGTACAAATAGTGCTGCAATACTCTTTGCAATAGTAGTACATGATCTATTTCTACGTTCTTAACAACCAAGGCCCCAGCACACCAAATTAGGTGCTTGGGTAGAAAATTTACCCTTTCTGTTGTTCTTGTAGCCTCTTAAGCTGATCCATAAAGAACACTAAATTGCATGGAAATAGGAACTTCCAACTTAGGCCATGTTTCACATAAGAGACTGCTCTTCTAAATAACTGTATAGCAAGTAGCAAAGTATCAGGAAAGTAGGAGCATAAAAATAGTCTATAGATGATTAATACAAAAACATAATTAGACAAGAAGCAAGTATGCGAAAGAACATACCTATGAAACACCTGGAATCTCAATGCCATGTAACTGTTTTTGATGAACCATCCATAGTATCAGTCCAGTGCCTTCTGGAATTGATGATGCCTGATATGCAACTGCATCAGCATGTACTTTAAGATGAAGATACATCACAAGGAAACTCATAGCCATACTTGCACATCAACCCCATTACTTGCTTAGCCTTATATATTTGACCATATGTCGAGTATGCTTTGTACATTATATAAAAAGTTTTCTTACTAGGATCCATGTTGAAATTCTCCATTTCACAAAGAACATTCTCCATTTCCTCCAAGCGGTTTTGTGATGCATACATGAACATTTTACAGTGATACAAAGACCGACAGATTCTCCAACCAGCATCTTCGGCACGTTTTACAAAATCTGCGAGCTTGCAAATTGCATTGTATCTGAAATAACTCGAAATGATTGCCCGCATCACACCAATTGTTGTTACAGTAGTTTTATGCTTAAATGCTTCATTTATTGAGTTCTCCATTTCCTCCAACCAATCTTCTTGTGCATATACCCTAATCAACAACACATTGAGCCAAGGCCTATAGTCATTCTCAGGGATTAGCTTTATCAATTTCTGGATCTTTTCAACTCTATTAGTAACAGAACTTCTACAATATGCGCAAACCATAGCTCTGATCAGAGGAATTTCGTTTGTATTGACGTGATCTTTTACCAAATCATACGTATCTTCCATCTTCTCCAGATTACCAGAGTGTGCATAGCCTCGAAGCATTAGCAAGTATGTGTTTAGGTCAGGCTGGACTGGGCCCGCTTTCATTGTTTGAAAAGTCTTCTCCATCCTATCCCACATCCATGCAGTCAAATATCCTGCAATTAGATTATTGTATGTGCCCAAGTTTGGCAAGATATTCAAAGATTTTAGGTCACTGAATGTTGCCTCCATGTGATCCACCAACATCAATCGCCCAAATACTGATATAAGAATGTTATACGTTACAACAGAAGGAGCACAACTTGTTTCTTTCTTAAAATCATGAAACAGGTCCTGACATTTATCGATCAGACCATTGTACATATAAGCACTCATGAGGGCATTATATGTAGAGGTTGTCTTAATCCGCTTATAAGTGGCCTCAGTGAATATATCTACTGCAAGGTCAACATTCTTAATCATACTCGCAGTCTTAATTCCCTTGGCGTACTCTTCTGATGTCATAGGAAAGCCACAATCTGCTTGTTTTCTTCTCCAGTTGAGAACCTGCTAATAACATAAGTTTACAGATTTAAGAAAAGGCAGAAGAAAAAGAGTTAGGAAACACTAAAAAGCTTGAAAGGCTCAAAGCCAACAAGAAGTTTCTTGCTTTCACAAACACGAATAGTTAAAACATCGAAACCTCCTAATCACGGAACAAACCAATCACATAAAAACTTTCTACTGGTTTCATATGGCATCAAGTTCCAGCAATTTCAAGCATCTCAGCATAACAACAGGAATGACCTCAAGAACCACTTCACATAAAAAAATTTTAACAATAGACAGATGAAGAGCCAAGCCGCGCATAAACTCATTTTAAAAATCAACAAACCCACATAGACAACTGAACCATAATCCCGTAAAATGAAAAGCCAATCCGTACCTCTAAGGCCAGGTTAGGCCACGAACCCAACTGCTTCAAAAGCTCAACAAAAGCGGACCCATCACGATACTTCCTAAACAAAGGCTCTCCCTTCTCGTCCAAGATCCCAAAAACCTTATCAAAATCCCCAACATTTTGGACAACCTCGTCCGCCAAACCAGACACCGTTTTGCGGAGATCTTCACTGTATTTGTCGTCCCTTCGAGAGAAGCTGTCGGAGAAAAGCGCGATGATGTTAGAGAAAACCCTGGTGGGTTGTGAAGCGGCGTCGGATTGGGCACAGAGATCGCGGGCAAACCAGTGATTTGGAGATTTTGTGAGGGTAAAGATATGTGTTGTGGGGAGTCTAGCTTTCGAAAATGATTTGTAAAGGCCGCCTAGCATATCTGGTTGAGCAGCGTCCGAGATACTATACACTCTCTTCATCTTATCTGACAATAGTCGTTGGGTATCATTTCTTCGTTTTGCAGGGTTTAAGGTGGGTTTTTACTTTTTAGTTGTTGCATGTTCTTGCTGCTACAGGACTGGCTGCCAAGAGAAGAGATCGAGATGAGATGAGACCGAGATAGAGAGAGGAAGAGAGAGAGAGAGGGCATGGACTGATCTGATCCTAATGTGAAAGTCCTGAATTTTATGGGCCTAAAATTAGGAGGCCCTAAAAAAACATATGTTTTAACACGTGGCATAGGTGGTAATAGCAAATTAATAATGCAGACAACGCACGGCCACGGTCCTTTCAAGTGGATTGATCCGCTGTCGTGCTGTTCATCCGTAATCTTGAAATATCATAAAAAATCCAAGGTTTATCCACTGGCACGAGGCACTGGCTGGCCTCGACCCAGCAACCAGCCGTCTTGTTAGGTGTGTGTCTGTCAGTCACTGATTCACGTTTTTGATCATCTAAGTTTCTTTTGTTTCTCTCTTAAAATGGTGATCTTAGCTTTTGATACTCTGTTTGAAACACTTGGAAGAAACTTTGAATTTTGAAGCTGTGGACATCAGGTTGAACTGTTGAATTGGGATTTTGACTTAATTCTGAGTTGGAAAGAGATAAGCTTGATCTTTTGTCATTAATTCTATGAAAGTCTGTTGAAATCATTGCATGCGTGTGACTTGGTGAGTCTGATATAAGGATCGAAATTTCAGAAGTTTTGGTGGGGATATACATATATACAGTGTGGCTTATGGTTCAGAGCTTTGAGGGTTGTTAACAAAATGACATGTTCTCGTGCAAACTGCTGTAAATGATCACCATCTGAAAATGGTTGTTAATTTTAACTAGATGTGATGCCGAATATTAGATAGAAGTGAGATGATTATATCTTTAAGTGGTATGGAGGAGGATTGGGTCGTGGGAAGTGAATTACCGTCGTTTCTTCCTCAACAAATAATTCACTAGCCAGTGTCTTTCTTTGTCCATGATTTTTTATTCTTTGCCTTTTTCAGGTGTGACATGGAATGGGGAACACTCCAAACTGATGTGATATGAAGGCTTAGCAAAATCATGTATGAAAATTTGTTTTGAGTAAAAATGTACTTTGTTTTTAGGAGGCCTTCCATAGACGCAATGGGTTATGCAATGAGCAGACTGCAGATAGAATCTGAACTTTGTGATGTTGGAAAGAGTACAAATGAAGTTGGTAGTGGACAAAGTTCCAGTAAATTATTGAATAATTTAGATCATGAAATTGCACAGCTCACAAAGCTGAAATCAGGTCCTAATAAGCATCTGGGACAAGACATGCCTGGTAAATTGCAGTTGCCTGTTTCAACAGTGAAGATGCTGGCAGGACGAGAAGGTAACTATTCAGGTAGAGGGAGGTTCTCAGCAGCTGATTGTTGTCATGTGCTTAGCAGATATTTGCCTGTCAATGGGCCTTGGCTTATTGACCAAATGACCAGCCGAGCCTACGTATCACAATTTTCTGCTGATGGTTCCCTATTTGTTGCTGGCTTTCAGGTGTTTCCATTTGTTGCTTTCTGTTGCACTGCTTACTTACTATCACTTGCATTTAACTTTCCTTACCTTCTTTGAAAAATGTTACAGGGAAGCCACATAAAAATACACAATGTTGAGAAGGGCTGGAAGGTTCAGAAGAATATTCTTGCCAAAAGTTTGCGTTGGACTGTGACTGATACATCTCTGTCCCCTGATCAGCGATTTGTTGTAAGTTCATTCATCTGGATGATTAAATTTTCGCATCTTTGATGTCCGCAATTAACAATATATATTTGAACCAAATGCAAGAGGCAAACTATCAATTGATGGAAACAAATGTACTTAGTCCTCATATACGCAGTTGTAGAAAATCCATCACATTAAACTAATGGTTCGTGTTTTAAAAGTTCTGCCTGTATAATTGACATATCAGTATATTGGTACTGTTATTAACTTTACAAAGCAATGATACGACTTTTTTCTGTTGATGCCTTCCCTTTTACACCTAACAATTTCCTTTTCGTACTCGCTGATGGATAAAGTTCTATTCGATTCACCTGATCATTTTACAGGGCTTTCTAACTGTTGAGAAATCTGTTTGACATATTCTTTATTTCAGTATGCTTGTTCTTATTTATGATTTGTAAGTGACAGCTTGAAGATGCATCTCTTAAAAGTCAGCAGCCTAAGAAGTGACATTCATCCTTTTGATAAAATTATTGTTTAATTTTATTGCAGGTATATGCCAGCATGTCACCTTTTGTTCAAATTGTGGGCATTGGGTCTTCAGACACAGAATCTCATGCAAATATTACAGTAAGTATTAGCTTTGGACCTTTATAATCAATACAGTTAGTATCTAGTTAATGGTACTGTCAGTCATTATAGAAAATAGTGTCTGTACCCTGTACTTACTTATTATGGTATCCTTATTGTCTTTGGTTGGTTCTTCTACGTAATCTTGATATCTGGTTGGTATTCTACCGGTAAAATTTTGGACTTTGTGCAATTTATTGCTGATTTAGAAAGAAAAAATCAAAACAAAACATGAATAAGTCTTTTGTTCTTAACTGATGATGGTACAGTTGAAGCTAGACCAGAAATACGTTTCTGCAGTGTTCAACGTTTATGCTGGGAAACCAAGGACTGTGTTCTCTCACACCTTTAGTGCAAAAAAATTGTTTCTAACTTTTGATTTTAATTGATTAACTTTTCTTCTTTCCAGTTGCTTTGATTTGAAGATGCTATAGATTTCCTTATGCAACAAAGCAGTTCATTATTGATTATCAACAATGTTTAGTTAAGTATTTGCGTTATATTTTATTCTATTCTTTCACAGGAGATTCACGATCAATTGGATTTTACTGCTGCTGATGATGTGGGCTACTCCTTTGGAATCTTCTCTGTAAAATTTTCTACTGATGGTCGAGAAATTGTTGCAGGAACTAGTGACAATTCAATATATGTCTATGATCTTGAAGCAAATAAGCTCTCTCTTCGAATTTTGGCACACACAGTGAGATCCTACACTTCAATAAGCTCCTTCCAATGTCATCCTTCATTAGTCATTGGTGGCTTGGTTCTTCCTTAGAATTCCCGGTGCATTGATCCTTCAACCAACTCTTGTATGAGGGTAATAGAGAAGCTTACCCATAACATGTGGACTAAAGAATTTATCCCCTCTTGGTTTGTTTCCTAGGTCTCTTCCCTGGGAGTTAAAGTGTATGTTTGTCAGGATGGGCTGTAGCTTACTGTCACAAGCAGACAATATATAAACAGTTATATCTAACTAAGACATGAAGTAAAGTGAATAAGGTGAATAAAACTTCTAAGAGGATATCTGAAATTCCTCAGCATCCTTTCCGTCTTGGTTCCTTTTCTCTGTACTTGTCATTTGCCAAGGCAGCACATACAGGTATTCAAACAAATGGAGGGATGTTAATTAAAAATTTCATCCTCTTGTTAGGTAAATGTGGTGCAGGCCATGGATATTTTAAGATTATAATGTTATGACTTGTGATTTTTATGTAGAATATAGATCATTCTTCTGGATGAAAATGTAATTTGGATGCTAGAGCTGGAAGGAATTAAGTCATTGTGATCATTTGTTTCTCATCATTCTATTGTTGGAAGCTTTTAATCAATTTGTGGCTTCACTGTGGTTTCCACTCTCTTGGAGGGGGCTTTCTTTTTGCATGACAACCAATAATCAACAAAGTATTTATCTTATTTTCAGAGTCCCAAAGTAATTTGTATTTTGTGTTGCAGTCTGATGTTAACACTGTATGCTTTGCTGACGAGAGTGGCCATTTAATATATTCTGGAAGTGATGATATTCTCTGTAAGGTAAGACAGTTTTATGTGCTGCAAACTCTGTGTGAAATACCTCTGTCCATAGTGTTCCTATTCAATTCCTATTTCAGTCGCGACTAGCTTGCTCAAAGTTATTGCATTTGTCAATTAAAGAAAAGGAGGTTGTATTTTTTTTTTTAAAACAGCTTTAGGGAACTGATTCCATAAGGATACTGGATAACTTTGACTGTTGCGTAGGTGTGGGATAGGCGTTGCTTTATGGTCAAAGGGAAACCTGCAGGAGTTCTAATGGGTCATCTAGAAGGCATTTCATTTCTTGATAGTCGAGGGGATGGTCGTTATTTTATTTCCAATGGTAAAGATCAGTCTATCAAACTATGGGATATCCGCAAGATGGCCTCTAATGCTACTTGGTATACTTCATCTCCAATACTCCTCTTCAGTCTAGCTCTTGTTGATGTTGATCTATTAGTTATATGATGCTCTGAAGAATATATGTATCTATTATTATAAGGTTTATGTTTGTAATCATTAGCTTATTGTAGTCTTATTATATAAACAAAGGCAAATTGCAAGATAACCTACTCGCCTATTTTCATCATAAATGCATATTTTAATTTGTTGCCTTTCTTATATGCATCATTATAAATCAAGCATTCTCTTTCTGGTATTGACCACGTGAGGAGTTGTGTGTTAAAGAGGGAGAAACATTTAGACTGCATGAATTGCTCAAATTAGTCTCTTTCTTTTTGCAAGTGCTGTGGGTCTCAGGAATTATGAGTGGGACTACAGATGGATGGACTACCCACCCCAGGCCAGAGAGTTAAACCACCCTGCTGATCAATCAGTGGCTACATATAAAGGCCACTCAGTCTTGCGTACGTTGATTCGCTGCTACTTTTCCCCGTCATATAGGTAGGTATATTAAAATATTCCTTTTCTTAATATTTTCCTTACCACTTTGCGTTAGTATCTGGGCATTGTAGGCCTAATTCTTGTCCAAGAATCTGTCAATAGGTTACTAGTTTTTAACTTTTTGTCACGATTTGGCTATAACATTGGTAAATCTAGCTATTAACTATTCTTTCACCTGGTGGAGATTTTCGTCCTTTGTTTGGCAACTAACTTGTGCTTCAATTTCTTGAATCTCAGTACCGGACAGAGGTACATCTACACAGGATCTCATGATTCTTGTGTCTACATATATGACTTGGTAAGTAATTGACATCTACCCATTTTCCTTCATCTGCATGACTTGTCTGCCCAAGTATTCCTGGTCTCTACTTACAAGTAGGGATGATACCTTCTCTTGGCAGTCAATTAAAATGCAATAGAATGCTGTTCTTTTCAGCTAATGCCTTAAAAGATCAATTAGCGTATGCAATTCTTGGTTATATTTACCAGTTCAACATTCTATTAATTCTTAGTCGTTGTCCTGGCTAGATTACTGGAGCCCAAGTTGCAGTGCTTAAACATCACAAGTCTCCTGTAAGAGATTGCAGTTGGCACCCACATTATCCCATGCTTGTTAGCTCCTCTTGGGATGGAGATGTTGTCAAATGGGAGTTCCCTGGAAATGGAGAAGCTCCTGCACCTGTTATAAAGAAAAGAATTCGGAGCCGACATTTCTACTAGAAAAATTCTGTGGTAAATATATCTTTCCATAACACTGATTATGTTGATTGCGTGAAAGAAAGGGATGAAGCAATTCATGTTTTTGCCAAGTTCAAATAAAACTGTATCTTGTAACAAAACTTTGTAATTCTTACATACATAACAGTTTACCTGTACATAACATAAATAATCTCCAATCCGGAGTTTGAGATGTGCATACATTTTCTGTATGCCAAAAAGACACTTGTTATGTCCATTTGCTTCATGTTTATGTATATCCTGTAGCACACCAAATTTCATGATTGTTATCAAGGGTTGGAGCAACTGGTAATAGTAATCCTTTGACCAACTCTCGACCTTCGCAAAAAAAAAAAGCCTTGTTTACTGGGAGCAACTATCTGCGCTGTACTAACGATATCTAAACAAATACATTGTAGGTAGTGGTCCAATTAGCAGTGGTCTGACTTCCAGTTGCCTCTACTTGCTTGCTAGCGGTCTTGTATTTGAGTATCTAGGTCCAGTTACATAGATGGACGATCATTTGGATCAAGTTCATTAAGTAAAGAGAGCTGTAACTGAGAAAACGATTTTTCAAACTAGGGAAAAGCGATCCAAATGCTTTAACAAGCATTCTTTATATATATATATATATATATATAAAGGGAGAACAACAAAAATATTACATGGTAATTCTCGAGTGACAGACCCTCAACGCATCTTCTAAGAGGATAGGTATGGATTTGCTGGGTGGGTGCTCAAGATTGGTGATCCCGAAGGAAAACTGGGAGGCAGAATGGGTAAGCCAGTTCGCACAACGATTGCCCTCCCGGTAACCGTGTTGAATTATTACAACCCAGTTTCGGGAGAGTAGGGCATGTATGCTCAACACTAAAGGGTGCGGGGAGTCAGCCCACGCCTGAGAAGAAGAGAGCATGTCGTTCACAGTGCGCGAATCCACCTCTAAAACGATATGTCAGTATCCCAAGGACCACGTTAACTTGAGACCCGACAGAACCCCCCAATATTCTGCCATTAACGGGGAACACCTACTAGTGTTCTGGACGAAGCCTCCCAACCAAGCGCCCGAATTGTCACATAGCAGGCCACCTGCTGAAGCTGAATTAGTGTAGCTGTTGGAAGCGCCATCTGTGTTGAGCTTCACCCAGCCTTGGGTAGGCTTCTACCAAGCGTGTCTGGCGCGTGGCCGTGCTCAAGTGTACTCGTTGCTGCCAGACTGTAGCCAGATGAACGTGGGAAACGTAGTCCAGCACATGCTGTTATAAAGAAATAGACCAGGAGAATAGTTCTTCAAAAAGGGTCTTGTTTCTCCAGGATCAGAGGAACCAACATGCAGTCCCAAAGAGAATGACCCAGTCGAACCCCCCTATCGTCCTGTGGGTGCGGAGGTTCTTGATGAGCCAGTCAGGGTGATCCATGGTAAAGAACTCGGTGGTGATAACCTGCGGGGGGAACCCTGCCCATAAGGTTTGGGCTCTAAGACAGTCCCAGACCACATGGAGAGAAGATTCCTCGAGGTGGCAGTGGGAGTAGGTCGCATCCGTCGTGAGGCGTCTGTGTACACGTTGTTGGTTAGTGAGGAACTTGTCATGCAAGATGAGCCAAAGAAAAGCACGGATTCGTTGGGGCCCCTGCAACCTCCAAATAGTCCTCCAGTAATCATGGTTCCTAGTGTCAACGCGGTGCAATATCATGGAGTACGCCGAGGATGTCGTGAAATGGCCATGCTCCGTGCGGCCCCAAGTAAGCTTGTCCGGCCCGAGGGATGCCGTAGGTGGATGTATACCTGCAATAGCCAAACAGATCGTCTGAGGGAGAAAGTGATGAATAATGGCCCAATTCCAGTTATTAGTAATGTCAGTGAAGTGATCCACGCTATGCTCCATAATTTCAGGGGAAATCGGTGCCACAACATGATACAAAAGAGGACCCCAATCCTCAACCTATGGATCAAGCCAGAATCTCGTTTTGGAACCATCTCTGATCTTCCATTGCAGTCCCCGGAGTACGTGGTGCCAAATGGATTTGATACTTCACCAGACCATCGAGCCACCTGAAACAGCAAGGGAAACGGGCAAATTATTAGCATCAAATTTATACTTAGCAGATAGCACT
>JAOSBK010000004.1:10269398-10280782 GCA_027568895.1 Erythroxylum shatona
CCATGCCAGTGCACTTGCATAGCTACCGAAGAGAGGCATTTCATGATTAAGTTGATCAGCGAGTCCGGTATGCCAATCTGAAAGAGGGTGTCAAGAATAAAGTCCTAGGAGAGCCGATCGTAGGCTTTTTCTAAGTCCACCTTGACCGCAATAAATCCTTTTTTTCCAGATTTACGTTTCATAGAGTGGAGCACTTCTTGAACGATGATGATATTGTCTGTGATGTGACGCCCTGGGACAAAGCTGCATTGAGTCGGCGCGACAAGAGCGTCCAGATGCGGTTTCAAACGGGACACGATGAGTTTCGTAATGGCGTTGTACACCATAGTACAAAGTGCGATGGGCCTAAATTGGGTGATGGAACAGCATTCTTAAGGTAGATATGAAACAGCAACAAACAACATGGTGGGACCTCCTTTAAAGGAAATTAGTAACCACCAACAAGATGGGACCTCCTGTGAAGGAAATGGAAGGAATAAGTTGGAAACAAAGCAATGGCCCAATCATTGTGTCTCTTTTACTCCCTCTTCTGCCATAAAATTATTGTTTCTGTTGGTTTGATGGGCTAAACACATCGACTTGGAACAATTGGTTAATCAAATAGGGGGATTTACTTGGGAAAGAGTATTAATGATTATGGTTCCTTTAAGATGACGGAATATCATAAGATATGAGGGCCCCTACTTTAACTCGGAGAATCAGAACAAACAGAGGTGTCTTAATACATGGTTGTAGGACATAGTTTGCAGAATTTACGTAAAACCCGTCCATTGCTCCTCCGTTCACTTTAATAATAATCTGTCAAAGCCTTTGTCCTTACAGATGTTTAACTAAAAACAAATGCTCTAACATGCATCCAGATTTAGTTCATTGTCTGGAGTATGAACATGAACCGTTGATTTGACCTAGTTTGGACCCATACGAATCGCATGGAAAGTGGTCGGCAGTATCAAACACATGAAATGCAACAAAAGACTCGAAACAAGAAAAGAATAGCGAGCGGCAAAGGGAAATTGAATTGACCTAAGAAAGGCATGGGGCTGTCATGCGAAATGTGTGTGTTTTAACCTTTTGACGGCTTTCCAACTAAAACACAGACATGAACCTGGGTTTGGTCTTCAGATCTGCTGCATGTGACTCGGAAAACTTTATGTCATCCTATTCTAACAAATCTCATTTGTCTTTTGCTTTTTTCCGGAAGAAGATGAGTTAGTTATCCCACTCTAACCAATCTGATCATTTATCTCTTGCCTTGTTCCAGAAGAAGATGAGTTAGTTATCCTACTCTAACCAACCTCATTTATTTCTTGCTTTGTTCCACACGAAGATGAGTTAGTTATCCTACTCCAACTAATCTCATTTATCTCTTGCTTTTTCTCAGCTTCGGAATGAACAGATTATTACTTGATTTCTTTATGTTAATTATTTGAGAACGTTTGATTTTTTTTTTAAGTTTTCAGTTTTTGTTAGTTATATTTTTATTATTGATGATTGTCATATATTAGATAAAATTTAAATTATTTCAATTTATTTCAGGCTTTTAGATAATATTTATTAATAAACTATTAATACAATTATTAATTTTATTTTAAATATATTTTTAATTATTTGATTAAATATATTACATCATATTCCATTCTAAACAGTAAAAATGAGTTATTTTAGAATGTAATGTAAACTCATAAATAAGTATTACGTAATATATTCTCAATAATTTTTTATAATATCAATTGTACCTTCGACCATAATGATAAGCAGTAAGAGAATATATCTCATTATTCGTTTTGTTATATCAAGGGTAGAATAATCATTCATTATTATTACATATACATTATATTTCATTTTATGCATCTTTCAAATAACATTTCACTATATTACATTACAAATTCTTCCATATCTCCTAAATAATAATTTTCTAATATTACATCTATTTACATTCTATTCTATTATAAACCATTTCATTATATTGAAACCTTACGTTCAACCAAATATAGCTTAAACCCCCCAAATCAAAGATAATTCATTTTTACTTTTTAAAATGAAATAGGATATAATGTGAAACTTTTCCCTTCCATCCTATTTTATTTTATTTCATTTCATTATAAACTCGCTATTTCAAACGATGAAACAATATTACATTTTATTTTATTCTATTACTAACTGCCCGACCAAACATAGCTTAAGGGGCATATATTCCACTTTTGTTTTTTTTTGTTGTAGTTTTTAGTTTTTGTTAGTTATATTTTTATTATTCATGATAATTATACATTAGATAAAATTTAAAGATAAATATTTTTAATTAATTAAATTTATTTTAATCTCTTATATAATATTTATTAATAAACTTTCAACAAAATTATTTTTAAATAAATATTTTAAATTTATATATTTTTGAAGACATTTTAAATTTAATTATATTTAATAATGATATTTATTTTATTTAATTATAAAAATTAAATAAAATTAAATAATTCATAATTTGTATTAATAATTAATTTAAATTACATAAATATATAGTATTAAATTAAATAATCCATAATTCTTATTAATAATTAATATATCAAATAATTAAATAATATATATTTAGTTGATACTAAACCAGATTATGAAAAAATAAAAATAGCTTTTCCTGATTTTCATAAATTTTAAAAACTAGAAGAACCCAAAACAAAATATATAAACCAAAAACTCAAACAAACATATTTTTTTACTAAATTTGGAAATTAAAAAAATAAAACAAAAACAGACCTAAATCTTTTGCATTTCTTGCTACAAAAACAACATTATGTACACACCGGCTCTCTGACAATACCCTAAACCAAAAGGTTTAAAGTGAATCCTTAATTATATTTATAGATATTAATCCGATTTTCACCGTCCACTGTCTTCTTATTCCTTATATATAATAATTAAATTAATCAATCAGACAAAATGAAAATACTTCCCCCTTAACATATTAAGAACAGCCAAAAACTATGTTTGGTGTTGCGGTTGTTGTTGTGATCCCCAAATTCCAACTTTACCCCTTCCACTCGTTACACTGAGCTGTAGGCCTCGTCTTCTGGCTTCCTGCTTTCAACGGGCACGGAGTCTGTAAGGGCGGCACCATACAGTTATACTGTAGACACAACGAACTACTCGCGGGAATCTCAGCCGTTGGATTTATCTCAATCCCTGTTAAATAATTATGCTGCAAGTATAGTGTCTGTATACCAGCCGCCAGCAACCGGTCCACAAAGCTGCCCGGAACCTCACCCGTGAACCGATTGTTATTCAGGTACAGGTTCTGAACCGTTGACAACATGGGCGATATTTGACCCGACAATCTGTTGTAGCTGAGATCAACGGTCGGTATCGTCACTTGATCAGCCGGTTGAACCGGTCCCCAAAACGAGTTTCTCTGCAGTTGAAGATTGGCTAATGGAAATGTAAAGACCCGAGCGGGAATCCAACCCGTGAACTCGTTCAGACTCAGGTCCAAATAGTTTAATTGATCAAGCCGGTCGATGACCCGGTCCAGGGGACCACCGAGGCGATTCCAGGATAGAGAGAGGGATTGAAGCGAAGGAGGGAGGGAATTCGGTTCAAGAGAACCGGACAGATCATTTCGCTTCAAATCCAGACGAGTTAATGTTTTTGAAACAAAAGATGGAACTGAACCGGTGAGACGATTATGACAGAGGACAACATTGGAAAGTTCAGGCAGTGCACCAATGGACGGAGGTATAACACCAGTGAGCAGATTGTAGCTGAGATCAAGAGTTCTGAGATTGCGTAACTCACCCAAACCAGCCGGAATCTCTCCGTGGAGGAAGTTCCTACTAATCGCGAGAAACCGAAGGTTTCTGAGTTGTGATAGAGATTGTGGTAAAGTACCGATGATCCGACCGGGTACAACGGTGAACTCAGCTAAAGCAGAGAGCTTTCCAATGGCTGGGTCGAGTCGGCCGGTAAGACCAGGAGCACCGGCCCTTGGATCACCCAAGTTGAGAGTGATCACCTTATCTGAGTCACAGTAAACTCCAGCGAAGTTACAGGGATCGGAAGTGAAGTCCCATGAAGCGAAGAAGTTGGAGCCCGGCATGTCGTCTAAGCGCTTACGAATGGACTGTAAAGCCAAGAAATCAATAGGGTCTAAAATTGCATGTACACAAAATTCACATTGAAGAAGATAGAGGGTTATGAGAAGCGAGCAACATGGTGCTAAAGGTCTGAGTTGCTTGGTGGCCATTGTATTTCTGAAGAAGAGTGTGGAATAAGACTAGAGTGGTTAAATAGAAGAAAAGGTGAGGGTTTACTGGGACAAGTATACCGATTTTTGGTGGGAAATGGTGTGAAAGCTTTAATGGCCACACTATCCGCATCAAAAGAGAGTGGCTTTGAAGAGAAGGAAACACGGGGAATTGAGAATCTTCAAGGCTTTTCTTGTAGATGGCTTTTTCATTATTTTGGCTTGTGGGAGAAGATGCAAATGGAAAACTGGATTCAACAAGTCCTCAGCGACCCCTTTTCTCTCTCTTTCCCTGCTTAATGCAAGTAAGTAAGTAAGTAAGCTGTTTTGTTGTTTCTTTATTGGGTTTTGGGTACGGGGTTAAACGGTTGTCCGAGCCTAGGTGGCAGGGTTTATCGTCAGGTTCGGACCGTGATCACGTGACAGAGAGGTTCCCCGTGGCCCTGCTAGCTGTGTGATGTTTTTATTTTACCCAAAATTCACACAATTCTTGTGCCTGTACTTTTTTCTTTTTAATTACCTATCAGTTATTTTAGGAGGGTTTCAATTATCAGAAGGTACTTTTAAATCATTCATATTTAGACTAATTTTTATTCAAATAAGGTAGCTCTATTATGAGAGGCAAAACTCTAATTCTAAATTTTAAATAGCTGCATACATAAGAACGATTTAAACCCATAATCTTATTTAAATCAGAAAAACTACTTACCAATTCAGCACTGCCCGGGGGTTCTTATGGCTGTACTTTTAGCAGCGATGTCCGTCTGTAATGTAACTCAATTTCAGTTAATATAGTTTCTTGGGGCGAAACGGAAAGGAAGACTCTGTTTCTGAGAAGCGCCTCCTATCCGTCGCATCAGTTGATTATTATCTAACAACATTAACAATGTGCTAACTGTTGAAGTCAAAGTCAAAACGTAGAAACAAGGCATTATACGTGACGTGTAACAAAATACACTCATCACTGCCCTGTGGGTGGTAGTAGAGCTGGAATTTTTCAGTTAAGAGTTGAGGGTGGCTTTATCTAATTATCAATTTATTTTTTCAAAACAAATCTAATGTATACCCTCAAATATTTAATTAGAACTTGCTTGTTCCTGTTCTTGTTCTTTTTTTTTTCCATTTTCAAATTTAGTAAAAAATATGTTTCTTTGAACTTTTAATTTTTTTAATTTTAGTTGCTTTCTGCTTTCAAAATTTATGAAAAATAAAAAGGTATTATTATTTTTTTATTTTTATTATCTAGGTTAGTATCAGTATTATTTAATTATTTAGCATATTAATTATTAATAAGAGTTATGAATACTTTAATTTTATAATATATATTTAATTAATTTAAATTAATTATCAATAAAATTTATGAATAATTTGATTTTATTTAATAATTTATTTAATTTTATGATTAAATTAAATTAAATAATTATTAATAAATATAATTAAATTTAAAATATTTTTAAAATACATAAATTTCAAATAAAATTTGATTAACTAATTCAAATATATTTAAAATAAAATTTATTTTTAAAAAATTAATTAATAAAAATAATTTATTTTTAAAAAATTAATTAATAAAAATAATTTATTTTTAAGTTTTATCTAATATATAATTATCATTAATAATAAAATGTAATTATATTCATATTAACAACTAAATAAGTTTTTATTTGTATTGTAAAAAAGCAGAAACTTAAAAACTGATATTGTATATCCTACTTATATTGCCAACTAAGTTTTGCCTCGTCAAAAGTGAAACGTTTCACAAATTGTAGCATATTTAGACATTCCCTCTTGTCCAAAGAAAATTTGGTTCAAGTAATCATTTGGTTATTGTCACTTTAGAAAGAAAAAAAAGATGAGATTACCTGTTTTACTTTTGTTATTTCAACTTTATTTCAAATCACCTTATTTACATATTTATGTGAGATCTACGTAAATACGTTGATGAGATAATACATTCACCTCCTTAAAAAAAAAAGGTCGGTAAATAAACACTGTTTCTTATGATCTATACGGAGATTATTGGAGTACGAGCTTGCAAAGGGAATTATCACGTGAAGACATTCTTGAATCTTGGCATGAAAAGGAAAGTACATTAGAATACAGCTTTGCAGACGTAGAGAGTTGCATGCAAGAGACTAATTATCTATTCAATGTATGTATATCCACCATCGCCACCAGCCTCGTTACCAGAGTTAAATGGAGTATGATTACATGGCATTCCCCATCAGCATCATCATTTTTCATCACCACTCAGGCCCAGAAGTATAATACGTGCCGTGCTGTCTTTTTCAGCCAGCTGCTCCCATCTGTTTGATAAATGGAATCATCACCTTACATACATCCGAAGGAACAACTTGAGGATCTGATGGCTTCCTACTGTGCATCAGAGATTTACATCTAGACTCAGTTGAGGTCAATAATTTTCATTAATAGAGCCTAATTCAAGTTCCGAATTCAGAGTCCACTTGTCTTCCTCCATAGCCCATAAATGACAACAGAAACGGAAAGATGATCTAGCTTTTCCCTGCGTCTTCAACTTTTACCCTCAAGCTGCCGTATGTTAGCTTCCTCTCACTTCATATCCAACAACTCCCAGATGTCATCGAGTCATTACCTGCTGTGACCAACTACCCTGCTGTGACCAACTACCGTAGTTGGTCTCACCTTCCAATCATCAACTCAAATATAGTCGAAACAATTAACAACAACGCAGTCGCAGAAGCTATAGTTTTCCAATTGTACATGTAACCAAGGATCTGCCAGCGTTCGGACCACGGCAACTGAAGTTGGAAGCTGGACTTGCCCTTATGCTTATGGTAAGCTTTTATTGCTTGGTAGACTGTAGATGGATACAAATTTTCAGGGACCACAAATCAGAAATTATTACAGCTAGGCTTGCGCACACCTAACCTTATTTATTGGCAACCAACACAACTTCTTATGACATGCATACATTCATACATACATACGAAGAAGTGATAAGTTCTGAACTGGCATATGTTCTGCTATTATGCAGGCTTTATTATAAGGTTGGCATTTCGTATTACACACTCAAAAAAAAAAATAAAGTAGAATTTGAACATTTTTAATTCAGGTGGCAAATGTGGCAGTGTTTGTTTATTCACATAGTAAATCTTATCTAGGGCCTATACAAGCTTTTTCAAAGCCAAAAACAGCTTGAACAATAACTACCTCTAAAAGAAATAGCAAAACAGTATATGCCTACGAACCACACTCTTCCCACTTCTTTTGTTTGGGTTGAGAACATAGCACCAAAGATTATCATTGCAGCGCAGGGATTGACCCACCAGCTGTAACAAACTGCAGCTCCAACTGCAGTGCCAAACAGAAAGACGAAGAAGATTGATGAAAACTTAACGAAGAATGATATAATGAAGGATTCTTTTAAAATCATACGAATTTGTCTTGGCTTTTACCAATAGTTTGGGCTGTGATTTAAGAAGAAAATAAAAAATGGGTAAGAAAGATGAGTTCCAAGAGGTGTACTAAAGAGTTTCTTCACCTGTATGTTCTTCCTTGATTACAAAATAAATGCTGGCCAAAATTTCTCACTTACCCCGAACAATGTTTGAAGTTTGTTCTTCAACAGCACACGTTCATGATCCACTTCTTGCAGGCATCTCATACACCTGCATCAACATTCTTCTGTTACTCATTTACAATGCACTAGGCAGTAGATTTGCAACATTAAGTGCGAGTCATATGCATACGTCCTTTGTTATATGCACACAAATTGATGTTTTTCACTTCTACTACAGAAAAAAGTTCGTGTGTAATTTAAGCAAAGGAAGAACAACCTCATAATTGCTTGACAACATAGCATCCAAAAACTGAAAGGTCTCCTTCTTCGTTTCCCGCCAGAAAACATTATTCAGAGCAAACAAATTGTTTGTAACTTGGTCAAATCGAAAAGGGTACATCTTTGGCCAATATTTCCAGGTTTTTCTTTCATTACGTTAAGTTAAAGGAGAGAAGAAAGCTCACCCTTCGCGATTTTTTGCCTCACAATAAGTTCTGAAGGCAATACATATGTTTTTAATTTTGGTTGCACCAATACTGTCAGCAACGTAAAGAATATAATCATAACAAAATTCATTAAAACAGAACATCTGGAAAAGCAATCACAAACGAAATTGTATTCATGATACTACCTGGAGCTACTACCCTTCAATTGGTGAACAGAAGAATCCACTTGCTTGAAATCCACAGTCTGAGATTCGCTGGAATTGTAGAATATCAACCCATTAAGCAACTTCTCAAGCGAAAAGATAAGAAAACCAAACAAAAAACACAAAATGAAGTAACACTCACAGAGCCCTGGCCATGTTGGTAACAAGCTTTTCACAATCTTCAAAGAACAAAGATACAACCTCATTCACAAAATCAGGGGTGCTCTCATCTCGCAGCTTCTGCAGTTGAGTGAACTGCTCGTCCAAAAAACCCTTCTCAAAAGCCACCATTCAACACATCATCATAAAATCCCAAATATTTCAATCGAAAGAGTCCGCTTTGCCACGAAAACTAACTCAAAGACATTAAAAGGAAAACAAGAAAGAAACGCAAAACAACCCAATCTTCCTACGGTACCTCACAAGACAAATACCTAATCAAACACACAAAGAACAAAAGCCTGACCAACCTCTCGATGTAACGAGGCCGTAAAATCAGCAATTTGTCTATGCAAGTGACTGAGAACATCCATGGATGAAGTTCTCACTTCTCAGCGATCTCGCAAATTCAATACTGATGAAGGAGAAAAGATGCGATAGATTTTATAACCGAAACTCGGAAGAAACTGTATCCTTCTCTCAGTGGAAAATACACACAAGACAAAACTGGAGGCACCAAGCTTGCTTTACAGATTGACGTCGGAAACCACTTGTGTTCCAAAATCTTATCAAAGATTCCCCGTACATAGCAAACCAGAAGTGGGTTTTTAAAAAACCAACAAAAAAAAAACCTTTTTTACATGGGATTGAGATTGGGATTTGGGATTGTTTGGAAAATCCACGAAAATGACCAAAGTAGCCTATTTCTCTCACTTGGGCTTTTTCCTATGTCTTCTCTTATTCTTTGTATTTTATTATTGTTTTGTCTGCGGGAATGGAAACAATTTTTTATTTTTATTTTTAAAAGACCTATTTTTTTCATTTGAATTTGTGGATGAAGATAAGATTTTCAATTATTATATATTAAACCAACTTAATAACTTCAGATAAGGAAATGAGATTTGAAATTTATTTGATCATTTTAAATTTCTACATTAGGAGACAATTATAATATGTTGTCATTTTCCTTTTTCTATTTTCTAAGAATATTAACTGCCATAATTATATTAACATTTTTGGTAATATTTATAAGTAATAAAAATTTCTATTTACATTTACTATACAAAAAATAGTAATAGTTAGCTTAATGATGAAAATGATTAATTTATTATATTTGATAAATATTTTATTAAGTATTTTGAAAGCATGACAAAAATAAAAAATGATACGAATAAATTAGTAAAACAGTGTAAATAAGACAATAATTACTAAATATAAACGAAATATCAAATACTGAAACGTAAATATAACATATAAAGTAAATATGAAATATTATTATAAGATGGATCACAAAACCAATTCATTATGAATTATAATATTTATAACGGTAAAATAAATAAATCAAAGATAATAAGAATATAAATAACCCACGTTTTATTTTATAAAAATATTATAAAATTTTATGGTATCATTTTAGGGTAATGTTATGAATACCATATCAGTATCGATACAAATTTTAGTGTCGATAGGTATGTTATCGGTACCAATCAACTTCAAGTACTGTCTAAGAAAATTTTAAAAATTATAAAATAATTCTTGTATTTTTTAAAATTACAAAATAATCCTTCAATATGTTATGCTATATAATTTTTAATATTATATCGACCCTGACACCAAAGACTATAATAATATAAATTTGAAATAACGACCGCCTTTATTTATATTAATATCACAACTAATGTAAGAAAAAATCATTTATATAGAACTGATAACAATGCAAAGTACTTAAATGTTACAATTTATATCATATAATAAAAAATAATTATATCAAAACATCATATAATAAAAATAATATATGTCTATGACTTCATAAACATTATAATTTACAACAAGAGTTCATGTTAAGGAATGCAATTAAGTAGAAGTGAATTCTGAAACAAAAATAATAATAATCAAAAGTTTTATATTTATGTTACATATATAAAATTTAGCATATATATCAAATACAAGTGAAATTTAAAAAAAGAGAGAAGAAATAAAAAAATATAGGATTTCATTCAAATTGCATTGACCCAATTTTTATTTGGTACAAATTTTCATCATTAAGAGAGTCTCATCATTATTATCATTTAAATTTATTGCACCAAATGATATTTCATTACTTTCTTATTTAAGATTTTCTTTAAAGTCACTCTTATCTATTAAACTTGGTGATAGTCCCGTTGTCTAATAGGAAGTAGCCTTACCCATATCTGATAGAGAGGCTATTTCTAATATATCGACATATAATGCAAAAATAATAATATAAAAATAAATAAATATGTATAAATAAAAATATAAAAATGTAATGTTATATATAATACATTATATATAAAACATGGTAAATATTAACAAAAAAAGATAAAAATAAGTAAATAAATACACAAACTAGAAAAAAGAAATTATAAGAATAAATCAAACAAGTCATTACAAGAAAGTAATTAGATTAAATAAGAAATTACTTAGGCTACATAACTAAGAGAGAAGCACTAAGTATTCAAAATATTAAGGCTAATTATAAAATGAAAGACTTGAAGGAAAATATTTAAAGACTTAACCCTGCGTATGGATAGTGTCCCCGTCCCCGGGGACAGTGGACAAGACAGAAAAATCTTATCTCCGTGGGTGTTTGCTTCTTGTCTCCAGGTTTCCGTCCCCTGTCTCCGGGAGACAAGGACACAAATTTCTATCCTCTCCAAAAAGGGAGGACAGGGACAAGTCGTCCCTGTCTCCAGCCACTGTCGCCTCTTACTATTATGTTTATTAATGTTTAATTATTATTATTATTATTATTATTATTATTATTATTATATAATTTGTATTTA
>JAOSBK010000004.1:10283791-10298504 GCA_027568895.1 Erythroxylum shatona
AAAAGTATCAATGAATTACATATTTCTAATCATATTAAGGACCAGGGGCATATTTGTCATTTGTACTATTTTTTCATTCTGTCCCCTGCAACCAAACACATTCTGTCCTCAAGACGGAGACAGTTTTCTTTGTTCTGTCCACCATAACCAAACAGCTCACTGTCTCCAGTTTTTGTTCCGTTTTGTCTCCAAATTTTTGTTCCGTTCCGTCTCCAGCAATCAGAGACAGCAACCATACGGACAGTAAGAGAACGAGAAAGACCTCCTAATATGAGATCCTTTATCTATATCCTAGTGTACCAAAGTTTTCTATTACATGTCATGTCCTTGATAAGTTCCAGCAGAGTCATATTTCCTTTTGATTATTTACTTTTAATTCTTTTTAGGCTTTCGTTTCCCCCCCCCCTTATAGTCTTTAAGTACTATTTTCTTGCATCTTCTCACTAATGTATTAGGGTGTGTCCTTTTCACATATTCAAACTATCTAAATCTTGTCTCTCTTAATTTTTATTAATACTGGTCGCTTTTAATTTGTCTGTTACCAATACATTCTTGACTTTATCTCTTCTAATAAGGTTACACATAAAATGGAGCATCTTCATCTTTGCCACCAGTAGCTTATGACTATGCACTTGTTTGATGGGCCAATACTCTGCCCTATAGAGTATGACTGACCTAATCACTAAATAATATATTTTATCTTTGAGTTTGAGTGGTATTTTTTTCATATAAAACTCTTAATGCATATCTCCATTTAAGCTACCCTGATCTAATATAGTGAATTATATCTTCATAAATCTCTCCATTTCTTTGGATGATAGACCTTAGGTGCTTAAGACACTCTTTTTGCAATATAATTTTTGAAACAATCTTTACATCCCTATCGGAAGCCATCTTATGACCCTAAAAGTTATACTCTAAGTACTCAGTCTTTAAAACTCTTCAACTCTGACGTATCCCTCTAACATTCTACCTTAACATTGACAATTTCTTTTGTCTCATCCACTAAGACAATATCGTGATTAAATAAAGTATACTAAGGCACATCCCCTTGAATATTCTTAGTGAGCTTATACATCACCACTGCAAATAAAAAATGGATCAATCAGGAGCTTTGGTATAACCCAATATCGATAGAAAAAATCTCCTTATATCATCCTTACTCTACTCTTTTACCCCTTCATACATATCCCTAATAACCCATAAATAGGTCAAAAGAACCCTTTTACTTCTCAACACCTTCACATGATTTCCCTAGGTACCTTATCATATGCCTTCTCTAAATTAATAAAAACCAAGTGTAGATCACTCTATCTTTTCCTTTAATATTTCATTAATTTTTTTTGGAGATGTAAATCTTCTATTATGGACCTTCTTGACATGAAGTTGAACTAGTTCTCTGACATATGAGCATCCTTTCTCACTCTTTTCTCAATAACCTTCTTCTACAACTTCATAATGTGGCCAATTAGTTTGATACCTCTATAGTTGTTACAATTTTAGATGTCCCCTTTGTTCTTGTGTAGAGGAATTAACATACTAAATATCCACTCATTCGACATTTTGGTCAAGGCAAATTAAGTATATAGAACTGCTTGTTCTAGTACAAGTCTTAAAAAACAAATAAAATTAAATTATTAAGAAATTGTGAGAAATTATATTCATTTTAATAATAATAATTACATACTTTTCTTAAAGCTTTAAGTTGTATTAAGTAAAGATCAAATTGTTAAATCTTTTGTGTTATAATATTTTCCTTATATTGGAATGGATGAATTTAATTGTGCACCCTCTCACATCCTGTTGTAATATCACATTGACTAAGAATTCAAATTATAAACCTTTGCAATTTTAGAACATCACTTTCACATTAATCCCACTGAGCAATTGTAAGACGCTAAAAGTGATGGTTAATTTCAAACAACTAACAGAAGTGAATAAATATACACTTTTATTAAGTTTATCTCTTTGAAGAACAACAATAGGCATCCCAAAATCACTAAGCACATCTTTATATGCCTCCATTTATGAGCTAAAGAGATCTTACATCATCTTATGTGCAACAATTGTTGTGATAGTTAATAGTATTCCCTTATCAACTTCAACTTTCTTTGTAAAACTTGGACTAAAATAGACACTAGGAAAAAAACCTTAGTTATAAAAAACAGATAGTAAAGTTCTCTTTCTCATCTTTCGTTAATGATTGTAAGCTAAGGTATATACAAAAAAGGCATATTTTTCACATTAGCCTTGATTGCTCTTTTTTCCCTCTTCATGACATGATATAAATAACTCATATTTACCTTTTCATCATTATCAGTCAAAACAAATTACTTTTAATAAAGCTCATAAACTCAAATGACAAATTGATATTATGAACAAAATTCATGATCTTAAATTATAATTATAAAAACCTTTGCTCCAATATTATACCTAATATATTAAGATGCAAGCAATTTATTACTTGTAAATATTTGTCTCAACTCCTTCTTCATTAGAACAAAATACTAAAATGATAAGAAATTATATACAAATATTGTAATGGCAAAATATCAAAAATTCCTATCATCAGTGAAATCTTTTCTAATCAAATTTAGAACCATACACGATTATAGATGCATTATTATTGAAGAGGATTACCATTTATGCAATTATACAAGGAGTGTTAATGGATAAATGTATTAAGCATACATATGCTTTATTAGAGGAAACAAAATAATCATTATCAATAATATAATAAGCAATTTTTCCAATCTACAATTCAAGGAGTTGCATAAGAGAGTAAGTCAAAGTATGAAATAGGAAAGACAAATTATCACTTACTATCTAAGAATAATTTGTATGAAGCTAATGACATTGGGCAAACTAAGCTTAGCTAAGTATGGATTCAATGATGTTATGACTATGGTGTATAATTGATATCCTAATGGATGGATGAATAACTCAAGAGTAACTATGAATTTGGTGAGACATTGAAAATATTCAGATAATCAAGATTGATTTAAATAATGTCAATAAACATGGAATAAAAGAGAAAGAACATAGAGATCCAGACATGCACCAAACTAATCATAATGAGGTTGAGAAACATAGCAGTTCGATGATGTCCAACAAAATAAAAAACAAAGTTGTGATATTTAAGAATTATCCTAAGGTATAAACATTATTATAAGCGGCCATTAATTATGTCTAGAAAGGGCAACACGTCTATGGGTAAGTGAAAGTCGAGCTTAGTAAGACAATAAGACCAACTATAGATAAAATAAAAACTTAAGCTCATCTTAACCTTAATGCATATGAGTATATCCTATCTCAACCAGATGTCCCACCCATTCCTCCTTTCCTAAAGATTAAACCAAAGCCTTTTACGAAAATCCAGTTATGATAAACTTAGATGTACTTAAGAAAAAAGAATATCAAAATGATCATCTAGTATCATACTTAAATCTATTTAAAGATGACAATTTTAAAAGGAAAGATATTTAATCATAAAAGTTTCTCAAATTTTATAATCAAGTCTAGCTTGATTAGAACACCTTTTCTCTCTTCAACCCATTCTTTGTTTGTGACTTATTAGATTCTTAAATATGTTAGTGATGAATATAAATTATAACCCTAAATTCATACTTATGATTAGATTAATTAAATTACTTTAATTTATTTTTAATTTTCTAAGTAAATAACTTATATATGTGAATTAAGATTGACGTCTAATGATGCATCATGACCGCCCAAATATTTAGAAATGTTAAAATGATTTTAATTGACCTTTATGTGCTTGATTTTTTGTGTAAGTTAATCCATTAAAAGATCAATATTGTCAAAACAAATCGAATATATACAACTACTTGTTTTATTAAGAGTTATAGTAAAAAAATAAAACAAATTATTAATCAATTACAATAAGTTATATTCAACTTATTAATAATAGTATATCTATTTTGAAGCTTTATGATGTATCGAATAAAGACCAAATAGTTCAATCTTTTTGTGTTCTAACATATTCCTTTTGTTGGAATGGATGAATTTAAATTTACTATAATTTTTTCACACCTTATTACACTAACACATTGACTTAGAATTTGAATTGTAAACCTTTGTATTTACAGAATACCACTTCTAAATTGACCTCATCAAGTAACTCTAAGACAAGAAAATTTTCCTTAAAAATAAAATAAAGTGATAATTAATTTCAAACAAGTAACAAAAGTAAAGAAATATATACCCGGATTAAGTCCATCTCTTTGATAAATTGCAATTCTTAAAATCACTCGACGCATCCTTGTATACCTCCATTTCTAAGCTAAGGAGATTTTGTATCATCTTATGTGCAACAATTAATGTGATATTTGATAACATTTTCCTATTAACTTAAACATTATTTGTTAAACTTAGACTAAAATAGACACTAGAACTTTAACATATCTCAGTTGTAAATAATATAGTTAACTTTCTCATCTTTCATTGATGATTATAAGATAACCTACATACAAAGAAGACCTAATTTTAAAATTGGTCTTGATTGCTTTCTTTGCCTTCTTCATGGCAATCATAAAAATAACTCATTGTTGTTTTTTCATCACTATAAGTCAAAATAAAGTAATCTCACTAAAGGCTCACAAACTTAAATGATAAATAGATATTGGGACTAAAAATCGTGATCTTCAAGTGTAATTATGGAAAATTCCATTTTAATATTAGACCTAGCATACTAAGATGTAACCTATTTATTACTTGTAAACATTTATCTGAGATTTTTTTTATTAAAAATAATAAAATGATAAGAAATTAGTGCAAATCTTGTAATGGCAAGATGACACAAATTTCTATCATTGGTGAAATCTTTTTTTATCAAATTTAGAACCCTTGAATAATTATGGATGCACAATTATAAACGAACTTTGATTACTAGGAATTGTTAAACTTGGATAAGGTAGGCATGTCTAATCAGGAGAGGCTAGCAAGGAAAACTCAAAAGACAACAATAATTTTAAAACACCCCAACTTACTGAGTCTGCTTCTAATGAGGCTAGAGATCAATCCATATTGCAATCATCAAATGGCCTACAATTACTAAATGTTGGAAATGAAATAACAAAAGTGCATTCAGTTGCTCCCTCTTTAGTGGTAACTCAAACTAAACTTGTTAATTCATAAGCTAAGGAAACCCCATTGGAACTAATTCTCGCTACCTCTAGTTGCTCTAATTCTGGTAAGGATTGCATCCTATTAGTTGAAAGGAAATCAAATAGGTAGAAAAACAACTCAAACTTTAATTACTTAGGGAAATGAATATCTTATCTTAAAATATCAGAGGCCTTAATAGCCTCTCTAAGCAACATATGTTTAAGGATTATCTTAACTTAATAAAACCTACCTTAAGAGACCTTTTAGAAACCAAATTGGTAAAGCAAAAAGGCAAATAACTCTCTTTTTTGAATAATAAATGGGCCATTATCTTTAATCATAGTGCTCATCATTTTGGACATATGATATTAACCTATGATATGGAGAAAGTGCAAGTCTATAACTCATTTATAACTAATCAACTCCTCCACTTTGAACCTTTTTTTTTGCAACTGAATACCAAGGTTAATATCTCCTTCCTATATCCCTTTAACTTTGGTTTTTAAAGGAGTAAGCTATGGAACAACCTCCAATCCATCCATGTAAGTGTCTTAGACATGGTTAATCAATGGTGATTTAAATAGAATCCTTTTACCTCTAGAGGCTAGATACTTATATCACACAAACTTAAATGATGACTTAGCTAAATGTGTATCCAGTATTGAAGTAGCTAATCTCAAGATGGACGGAAAATTTTTCACTTGGTCTAACTAATAACACAATAAATGTCTTATAAGGAAAAAGTTAGATATGGTTTATTTTAGATGGTAGATTATCTTTCCAGAAGCAAATCTATATTTGGAAATCCTCTCTTTTCAAATCATTCCCTTATCACCATCTCCAACCTGTCTCTTTGTACTAAAATTCATTTCCTTTTTAGATTTAACAATTACTTGGCTAATGATGATGGATTTCAGAGGGCTATTAATGGAAACATATATTGTTATAATCAAGGTTTCCCTTCCTTTATTCGCAATGAAAAGCTAAAAAGGATCAAAATGGAGCTTAAACTTCTTAACTAAACTAAATATAGCAACACAATGTTAGTCGTGAAATGTCTCCAAAGAGGTAATGGATCAAGTCTAATCTCCCTTTTATTCTAATTCTTCTAATCCCTTCCTTATTGAGGAGGAAAGGAAAGCCTTAGCTAAATATTCCTATATGATTGAGGTCAACTATTGCTAGGAAAAATCAAAAGAAAATAATATGCTTGTTGGGACATGATGAGATTTATTCTTATTCACTACAGAACCTTATTAAAGAACCTTTACCTATTTCTCCAAGTCCCTAGGTTTATCTAATAACTCTTCCTTTTGCTCTCTTTTTACACATTTTCTTCATCAAAGATATGATTCTAGAGTTGGAAGTTTTAGCACTAATGAGGCCCTTCACTCCCTCAGATATGGAAAAGGTTATCTTTTGCCTTAATCCTAATAATTCTATTGGTCCTGATATGCTTAATGCCTTATAGAAATCTCAGCATTTGATCAAACATATAGTCACCAAGACTATTTTTGTAACACCCCAATATTGCACAATGCTTGCACGTGCGCTACACGATCACACGTGCACATGCCCGACATAATTGGCGTGTTACCTATATCACCTTCACTTTATCACGTGGCATCATAATTAAAATCATAAATCACACATTTGCTAAAATCCAAAAATTTCCTGATTTTATATTATAATCATAATGTACATTGTAGCTTAAGTTTAATAGCAGAATAGCTCAGTCTACACAGTATGCTACAAACATGAGGAATAACAAAAGACAATAACAAACTATGTCTTCAATTCCGAGCTGATCGACCTTTAAGCCATGAATGATCGTCAAAGTTACACAAAATATGCTTCTATCGAGTCTTAGAAGCTAGGTCATCTCACTCTCGAACCTAAAATTAACAACGGTTCAATTTTGATGAGTTTTGAGAACTCAGTAGAGTAACTATCCTTGGTGGTTCACTCATGTTGTAAAACACAATCAATCGTAAACATATTGTCACATAGTTCATATAAACTTGATTAGCACCAAGTTTTATCACAAACGAATTGTATTTAAGTCAAACAATTTAATCAAATTATCACTTCATTACACTTGCATAAAATACAATCATTGGTTTAATACCACGTATTCAAACATATAACATTCTTACAGCTTTACAAATCATTCAATGAATTCAAATCATAAGTGAATGCTATATATATGAGACTCACATTCGTTTTTACATTATTGTGACTGTGTGCTTTTTCAGTATCTCGTATCACCGGGCTCATTGATCACAGTGAGCCTTAGGCTCTAACCACATATGTTTGAGCTTTAAACTCTGTTCAGTAGTAGTCTCAGTCAGTAGCAACACCAATCACACTGCCTTTATATTACATGTATTCAAATTAAATGCATGCCACAATTCATTAAATACAATCAATCACTTTCATTCACATTATCTTAGTTAATACAGTCAGTCATAACATTCAGTCACTTTTAGTTGAGAATCATTTAGGCAATCTCATTCACATACAGGGAGCACTTCTAATAATGTTTACATGCATTGAATGCCTAGGACAATTATTGTCCGGAATTCAGTACACGATTTAGTAAAAATTCATCAATTTCAAATTCAGTTCAGTAATAAACAAAACAAGTTAAGGTGAGATCATCTTAGGTTACTCATAATTGCTCCTTTAAGCCTATTGCCTTGACGTTCCGACAAGACCAGGATGTGGTCGTGCTACTTGCTCTCCTATATACATTAACACAATTTCACATTACTATACTGCTTACGTAATTGATTAAACACACGTATAAATGTATAATGTATCATGCCTATGCAATGAAAAATTCTCGAGTATATTTCTATAACAAATTGATATACTCCAATAATGCCAAAATTCACACACTCATTCACTATTCCAGCTTTTGCTGAAAGCATCCCATTCGAGTCAACTTTGAATAATCAATAAGAGCAAGAAAATGATATATTTCTATAACACTTTCTTCTAGACAATTGTTCCTCTGTGTCTTATATTTCTATTGATACCAAGATCATACTATTTGGTTTATTATTATATGAGTTATGCTTAAAATACCATAGACTATGCATATTTGAAATTTTGGCTAATGCATGATCATGCATTCAAGTTGTACATCTCATATATCTCAATTACAATATCCAAAAATTACAAACTTTTTATCAATAGAAAGTTAAGAGAATAAGATATGACTTTTGTGAAGACACCTTTGTCTGATTCAACCTACATCAATACAGTTTATTCAATAACAACAGGATATAATTTTGACCAAGACTCAATTTCATGCTAAATTTTGAAATTCTTAAAGATAGAAATAAAATTTGACTTCTTCAAGAAAGTTGTAGACATAGGTTTCTTTGTTTAATCTGAATCAAGAATCAACTGACTTGAAAATCTACAAATCAAGATATAATCAAAATACCAAAGCATGTTAAATAAAAATTCTCCAGTTCATAACATTCCAGCACATTTTCTCACTTTCATCCATTCAATCTTTTTCAAATCAATTCAGATGGCTCTAAATTTTTACAGAAAGAAAGGACAATGTCTTAGGAGTCTATTGGTTCAAGTTCCAAGTCATTTGGAGTTCAGGTGACAAACTTGTGGCTAAAATAATCAACATAGTTTGGTTTTGGAAAAAACCTTCGGGTGCAACTCCTATTCTCTTCTCTCTGTAAAGCGCAGTCTTCATCTTCTTCCATTTTCCATATATTCTCACTTATATCTTTTTCAATGGACACATAGGACACTTAAACCAACTCTTCTACTTTCATTTCATCTCATCACAACTCAAACAAATAAAAAATCTAAGATTCAATATAATCATCCAAAAATCGCATATTACTGTTCACGCAAATTCCATACCTCTGCATGTTTTAATTTTTCTATCTTACATTCATCTGGTGCATTTTCCACCTTCTTCTACACCATTTCTAACTTATATTCTCTACATTTCCACTCCCATTCCAACTCACCTTACTCAAAAAAAAAAAAAACTCAAAATGCAAGATTAATTACAAGTACACAAACTAGAAACTATACAGAGCTGTTCATAATCTTCTGCATTTGTTTACATCATTTTCTACACTTATCATAATTCCATCCAATCCAACAAAACATAGAACCTATTTACCTTTTTTTGCAGTTATCCACGTCTCAAATTCTCATTAAACTCAATTCTCACGATCCTATAAACACTTTCTACACAAATTCAATTTCACACATTCATACAACTCATCTTATATCACTATTACCGAATTGCTTCATGCATAACACATGCATGTATTCATTTCTAAACCGTAAAACATCATCAAACTCATTCACAGAACCCAAAAACTTAAAAATTCACTTACTTTCAAAAAATCACCAGCAGTGAGAGTGAAGGTCAAGATTCAGTGAAGAATAAAGCAAAACCAAAGAATAAACAAGGAGGTACAAAATCTTGCCTTTCGCAACTCCTGATTAAATGCTTTAATATCTTAGTGACACATGAACCCATTGCATGTGGACCATTGTCATCTATATAAAAGTGCTACATGTCATATATTTAAAGCTACCACATGTCACAATGTAATTGGTCCATTATTTCAATATTTTTCCTAGTCAAAAATTCTCAAAATTTTCAGAAATTTTCTAAAATTCACCCAAAATTTCAAAAGTAATGACACTCTCCAAATAAAGTTTCAATACATAAAGACCACAGTTCATATTTTAATCTCATTTATAACTCAATTATACCAAAAAAATATCAATGAATGCATGTACAATTATTTTAATATATCAAAAATAAATATTCACTTATGTGTGAATATACAATGATGCATGAGTATGTAATGTACTTATAATTTCTCACAATACACTCAATTCACTATTCTGGGGTCTAGCCTCAAACATGAGATGTTACAATTCTTCCCTCCTAAAAAATTCGTCCTCAAAATTCTTACCTGATTGAAGAAAACCGGTGGGGATATGCCTTTTTCATATGCTCCTCAATTTTTCATGTTGCTTCTTTACTCGAATGATTGTGCTACAAGACTTTTACCATTGGAATTTTTTGATTTCTCAATCATTTTATCTGATACCAAACTATCTGAGCTGACTTCTCAACAGTATAGTATTACAAAACATGCAACTTTTTGCTTATGTTGCTATCTTTTTAGGCTAGAGATTGGAAGTCAAGCAAGTGGTGATGTAACGTCCCGTTACCCATATTAAGGCTAAAATAGTAAATGTGAGAGATTACTGAGAAATTAGGAAACACATCTCATGCTCATGCATTACACAAAATGCACATACATATGAATATTGAATCTTTGCACATAAAGATAATTGTACATGCATTCATTGACAATTTCCATGTATAATTGTTTATAAATATGAGTATATTAGAAAAGTGGTTTTTTATATGTTAAAAATTGATTTGGGGAGTGTATAAATTGATTTAGAATTTTTGGAGAAATTTTTGAAAATTGTTGGGTATTTTAGCTAAGAAAATTGCTAAGTGACAAAACAATTGTTAAATAGAGTAGAAATTACTGTCCAATGATAATGGAAATTTTGATAAATGACTGTAGGAATTATTGACAAGTGTCATTGAAAATTAGGAGACAATTAGAATAGAAATTGGATTTAGGTTATAAGAATTGGACATATGGAAAGTGACATATGCCAAACAATGTCTTTAAGTCCAATAAGTTTTTAAAACCCCTTTTGTTGCCTTTTATGTTACTTTTCATTTAAAAGTCCACTTGGTGTTTTTTTTGGCTCTTCCCATCTTCCTCTTCATGACTCTCTTCTCTCCTCCTTCATCATTTTTTTTCTTCAATCTCTATGATATATTTTGGAAGTTGGATGATACATATAATGATGTTAGAATGAGTGTGGGAAATCAATTATACATGGGAAAATGAATATGTTTTGTTTTTGGATAATGATCAAATATAGACCATGAATTGATTTGTGAATGTTTTGGATTTGAAATGGAGTTGACAATGAGGAGTGATGAGGTAGAAAAGGTGATCTTGGTATGTATTGTGTTAAGATAAGATTTGGAAACAAAATTTGGTAGTTGAGCTGGAAAATGTCACAGCAACATAATCTTTGAGTATGCTTCAGTCTTTTAGCCATAACTTCTTCTATAGTTATTCAATTGAGATGATTCTTATTTTAGATTAAACTAGAGACATATAGATACATTTTTATGAAGACATCGAATTTATATTCTGTCTTTAAGAATCTCAAATTTTGACATGAAATTAGGAACTAGGTGTAGCAAAAATTTGTGGATGAATGTTTATGTTATGTTGTGTTTTGAATGTATGAGAATGTGTTATACTTTGGGTGTTTATCATAAACTGTGGAATATGAAATGTTTATGGATGATATTGAGTTGAGATTGGGTATAGTTGAAGAAGTTATCCATTTGAGATGATGAATGAAAAGAGTTGAGAATTGAGAGTGAATGGAATTTGATTAGTGTTTAAATGATTATAAAATGATATTGCATTAGAAAAAGGTGAATTTGGGAAGATTAAGAGTATATGTGATGTTATAATGGGTTTAGGATCCTTTGGAGGGATTTTGGAGATGAAAAATTTAGTAAACCCGAAGGTTACATGGTCAGGTCATGTAGATTCACACTGTCTGTGTGTTTTTGATGCAAAAAACACAATCTGACCCGAAAGAAACACGGACTACCCATGTCATTTCACACGACTATGTGTCTCAAAATGACAAAATCTTCTTTCAGAGTCTTCATTAAAGTTGTAGATCTATAAGTCCTCTTTGAAACCATCCTAAGATGACCTTAATCTGACATCTTTAGAGAAAGTTATGCTAATTGTACCAAAATAGGTACAATAGGATTGAGGATATAATCATATTGATTAATTTGGCCATAACTTCACCATCTGACCTCCAAATGAAATGATTCTTGAACCAATAGATTTCTAACACATTTTTATATCTCTCCATGAAAAATTGTAGCATTATGAATTTATTTGGAAAATTTTGGTTGAAGGAAAATGAGGGAATTTGTTGGAATAGTATGAACTGGGGTGATTTCACTAAACATGTTTGGGTATTTCAGTTATATCTTGATCTTAAGTCATCCAAATGAGATTATTTTTGATTTGGAGTAAAGTAGAGAAATAAGGCTATAGATTACATAAAGAATCCAAATTTTGATACAATCTCTAAGACTTCCAATTTCAGGATGGAAATTGAATATATTGTACTATTTTAGTATAAGAATAATAGACTCGAAATTCAGTTTTGGAGAAATCTGAAAGTGATCTAATGAATAATGAATTTTGATTTCGATGGTTTTATTGAGGTATAAACTTAAGTATAAATTATACTTAGGTGAGTTTCGAGATAGAATGAATTATATGATGAGGATAATGGAAAAAAACTCAGGATTGTCATGAACATGCATGGTACATATTCCATTGCATACATGTGCATTATTAAACACTTATGATTGTGCAAATTGTGATATGTTTATGTTTTGCATGATATAAAGGAACGTATTGAGAGCCATCATCTAGACATTTTCAAACCTTGGAAGCAAATGCTAATCTGGAGCATACTGTGAATAGACCTAGATGGTCTCATTTTATTGTTTATTTTGTTTGAATTTTTGTAGATTGACTACTGAATGCTCATATGAATGTGATTGATTGTGTTGAATTCCATACAGGAGGTCCGATGACTATGAAATGTGGATGAGATATTGAAGTATTACTTGCATGTGAATGTGTCGAATTAAATGTTTCATGATATGATTGATTGAAAATGTGAGATGCATTCCATACATGAATGCATGAATAGATAATGGGAGTTGTGACCAGAGTAGCCACCGATCAGAGCTTTAAGCTCAAAGTGTGAAAAGATCCTCGAGCTCAGAAAGTGATTAAGAGCCTAAGGCTCACTATGTAAAATGAGCCCTGTATTATCATCAAATAAGAGACAGTTAGTAATGAGCCCGGTATCTAATAGATACGGGACAACTTAGGCATTCGGTCACAGCAAAGTAATAAATAAAAAGTGGGTCTCATATGCACTGCATATCCATAATATGAATGATTAAAGTGTATTGAGTGTGAAATGTGAAATTTGAAATGTGAAATGATGTAATTGTGAATTATGTGTTATATGACTGGGTGAGTCATCGATGATAGTTACTCATTGAGTTCGCAAAACTCACCCAAATGTACAAATATTTTTTAGGATCAGAAGAATAACTCGTTAGGTAAACGGGAGTATACCTACAATAAACAAGTAAGGGATGGAGGTCAGAATCAGTTCGCATCTGCATTGTACTTCTTTATTTTCGTATTGAATTGTATATATTTCGAAAAAATTTTGTATCGATTAATGTATTCAGAAATTTTTGCACTGAGTTTGGACTGATTGAGTGTTCTAGCAAGCCACCCTCGAGGGGAATAGACTCAGATATCACACAAGATGTCGAGTACATGTCTTGCGGGAGTGGGGTGCTACATATGTGGTATCAGAGCCCAGAATTACTATCTTATATAGGCATTTTCTGAAGTATGTGTCAAGGTACCTGCTTTTTTGTCATGTCATAGCAGGCAGTAGCAACTGATCCCTAGTCTGAGTAGCATTCATATGAGTTACACACATAAGCATGTGTTAAGAGTTTGAGTGGTTAGAAGCACTAAGAAGAATAATGATTTGTCATAATGTGAGAAGAGAAAGGTTGAAGGATATCTAGAGATGAGAAATAGTATATGATTAGATATAACAGATAAAGATTCAGCACATTTGTACTGGTGGATATATTATTGAATATGATATTAATATTGTATTTTGGGTGATATGTCCTCGAATGTGATATAGATGTGAATACACTGTCATGGATTATTTGAGGAAAAATAGGATATAAGTAAAAACGATGAGAATAAAGAGTACAAGCCAAGTTGAAAGTGACCTTGAGAGGTTAAACTTGGACTTGAAATGATTGTTTGAAAAATGTGACAAGAGTTATAATCCCCTATAAGCATATATTAGTGGAATTCAGATCAGAATTGCATGATAATTTTTATACATTTATAATTATGAATTGATTGAAGAGGTACATATGGAAGATAAAATAAATGACAACAGGAAGATAGGATAGAAATGGGGAAGGAATAAAAAGGGAAGGAAGTAGATATAATTGGCTTTACAAGAGATGAATGACGTGTAATAAGGAGAAAGTTAGAAATGCATATAAGAGAGGATTTTATGTACGCATGAGATTAAGAAAAGATGAGGAATCAAATAGGAAGAGTGAATGCACTCCATATGATAGTTGAATTATTATGAAATGATGTAATGCTAGAAGAGATAAATTCTAGAAAACTAAGGTAAAGTTGATGTTGGCATATGTCAATGCAAGGAAACCCCGACCGTGGCAAGGATAGAGAGAGAAATATTGTTTGGGAGCATTTGAGATTAAAGTATTACTATTGAAGATAATTGATGATCTGTCAGAAATAAATCTCTAAATAGAATGGGATGACCTTGATGATACACACCTAAGCATATG
>JAOSBK010000004.1:10298628-10309876 GCA_027568895.1 Erythroxylum shatona
TATTTATTCATAAAGTCTGTACACAACTTTGTACAAAATGCGCTAAAAGCGATTGCCTTTAGGGCACTACTCTAACAGTTCCTCCATTAGATATTTCACTTTTTTGTTCATAAAAACATAGTTAAAAATTTTTTGTTCATAAAAACATAGTTAAAGATCACATCTTTCTAATAACTTTCCTGCTTACTCACCAAATGTTTGATTAAAATACCTAATCACACCTTAATAGCTATTTGGCCCTTAGTTAACAAAAATAGGTGGGTATTTTCTCACCTATCACCTACTCTGATACCCTTTTCATTTTTAGAAAGGAAAAATAACCAACTTATTTGCTTCCCCTGATCAACTTCTCCCAGCAACCTCTCCTCTCAACTAACTCTTTCCTTGCTTCTGTCGCTCATTCCCTCTCTGCCTTCTTAACCTCAAACTTTCATCTCTAAGTTAGGTGACTTCCCATTTCTGTAAAGTGCTTTAGGCATGAAGAATAATAATATAATCACTTCACTAAAAGGTAGAGGATGGTAGTGCTATCTGTAACCAATCTGAGGAACATACATTGGAATATTTAAATGTGTACTTAAAGAATATAATAGTAGCTATAAATTTTTCTGTAAAGTGCTTTAGGCATGAAGGAATAATAACATAATCACCTCACTAAGGGTAAAAGATGGTAGTGCTATTTGTAACCAATTTCAAGAACATGCATTGGAATATTTAAATGTATGCTTAAAGAAGATAATAGTAGCTATAAGTTTTTCAATAAAGTGCTTTAGGCATGAAAGGATAATAACATAACCATCTTACTAAGGGTAGAGGATGGTAGTGTTATTTGTAACCAATCTCAGGAACATGCATTGGAATATTTAAATGTACGTTTTTTTTATGAAATATCCATTATATTGTTGATATTATCATTTAAGTGTATTCTTTTTAGTGATATACTTGACTTTATATATTTGTTTTTAATAGGTATATAATGCCTGAACATGGAAGCACAACGTTGTTTTATAGTGGAAAGTTTGTTAAAGAGCCAGAGTCGAAATATCTTGATGGAAAATTAAGCATTTTTGATAAAGTAGACCTGGATTTTGTTAGGTATACGCAAATATATGAGATGGCGAAGAAGTTAGATACCATAAAGTCAATAAGGCCTGTTACAAGGAACCCAATTTTAAGTTTAGTAAGTCTTTGAAGTTGATTGA
Source organism: Erythroxylum shatona (assembly GCA_027568895.1). NCBI lineage: Eukaryota > Viridiplantae > Streptophyta > Magnoliopsida > Malpighiales > Erythroxylaceae > Erythroxylum > Erythroxylum shatona. Next base: position 10,299,831 of record JAOSBK010000004.1, read on the forward strand.
GTCAAATGAAAGTTGTCTACGACTTATCAATCTGATGAAAATTCATGAAAGGATTAATGTATATGTAACTCATATGATCAATATCCCATTATTTATACCTAAGGTATTGCTTATATCGGGAGGAGAGGATGGAGATGGGGAGGGTGACGAGAAAAATTGTGGAGCCATAGAGGGTAAAGGAGGAAAGTTATGAAGAGGAAGGTTGTGGAGCCACAGAGGGTAAGGAGGAAAGTTGTGGAGCCACAGAAGGTGTTGGTTTAGGAGTTGATGCAGAGGTGGAAGATTATGATGATAAGGATGGAGATGGCTTCATAAATGTTCAAATTCCCGATGAACACAAACTAGTTGAAATTGAGTCGATAAATTTTGGTAGTTTTATTGGTAGTGATCAATATCCTAGCGGAGAAGAGCCTCATGAGGCGTTGTCAAGACCAAGTAATACTATAAGCCAAAATCCATCCGATGTTAAACCAAATTGGAGATTGGGAATGGATTTGACTCTGTAAAAGACTTTAAAGACTCTGTTGTGAATTATACAGTATGGACACGCTATAATGTAAAGTTTAAGAAAAATGAAAGATATAAGATAAGAGTGAGATGTATTGAGGGATGCCTATGGCAATTGTATGCTGTTTGTCATAAGAGTAATGGCTACTTTAAAGTGGTGACATACAATGATGAGCATAGGTGTTTTACAACCAACAAACCAAAATTGGTTTATGCTAAGTTCCTAATGAGACAATTGTAACCCTGGATCAACAATTGAGTTAAAGTTGGCTAGAAATCAAAAAACTAGTTTGTTACAGGTATGCAACTATTATGTTTTACATGTTATTAATAACGATAATTAAAACATGTAGTTATCTATAAAGTTTATTCATTAATTCATACATCTTTATCTCTTTTTTGTAGTTCAAAAGATTATACATATGCTTTGATGCGATGAAAAGAGGATGGAGGCATTTGAGGCCCATCTTTGGTATTGATGGTTGTTTTTTGAAGACTAAATTCCAAGGTCGTCTGTTGAGTGTAGTTGGGATAGATAGGGATGTAGGTATGTATCTGTTGACATGGGCAATTTTTGAGGTAGAAAACACTGATTTATGGACCCTGGTTTATGAGTTTGTTGGCTTCAGACTTGGAGTTAGGTGGTGATAAAGGACTAATAATAATCGCAGATATGTAGAAGGCTTTTTTCATTGATTAATGATCATATTATATTATATCAACTTTATATTAACTTTATCTATTCCATTGTTATAGGGATTTATTAGAGCAATGGAAGACACAATCCCTCATGCCACTCATCATATTCATGCACATCACATATACCATAATTGAGAGATGAACTTCAAAGGAAAAGACTTGCGAAAGCAATTTTGGAATTGTGCTTGGTAAACATACATCGAAGATTTTAACGAGTAGTTAAAAAGGTTGGACAAAATCACACTTAGATGTGGCATCATTATTGCTTGAATATTCGAAAGAGAGATGGGCATGATGTTACCAATTATTTGAATCCAAATGTCTTGTTATCGATAACAACATGAGTGAAACATTCAATGGTTGGTTATTGCCAGCTAGAGATAGGCCAATTATAAGCATATTAGAAACAATCAAAATTATGGTGATGAAGAGGCATGCAGAGAGCAGACAATATGCACATGGCTGCAAATCAAAAGTTGCACCCAAGGTGTCAAGAAATTAGAAATGAATAAGAAAGATGTTATGGAGTGCAGAATGGTTTAAAATGGTGATGAAGCGTATGACATTAGCAAAGGTGTTGCGAAACATATAGTGAGGATTGGTAGAAACCAATCATGTAGTTGTTGGGCATGGGAGTTGTATGGATATCCTTATAAGCATGTTGTAAGTGCTATTCACCATTCGAAACAACGACTAGAGGCATATATGGATGAGTGCTAAAAAAAGTCTAAATTCATAGTAGTGTATGAACATGTCTTACATCCTATTAGAGGACCTATTTTCTGGCCTACAGTTGATGATGAAGATATAGTAAACCCCCCAGCGAAAAAAGCCATGCTTAGAAGACCTAAAACAACTAGAAGGAGAAGAGTAAATGAGCCTACTAAGTTGAGAAATCCAAATAAATCAAGTAGAGAAGGTTAAGTACAAAAATGTGGAAAATGTGGCAATTCTAGTCATAATGCAAGAAAATGTAACAATCGTTCATCAAGTCAACTTGCTCAGCAATCTCCACAGGTATGACAAATTCTTTGTATATATGCTTCTTCAAATATCTAATGATCATTTCTGACATTATTTGTTTCATATTTACTAGGTCACTCTCGATGTCACCTCACAACCTGGACAGGTTGTTGTAGCAAGTTAACAAAGCAATGTTGTGAGTATATTTATCTCTTCAACCATTATTGATTTCTTTCAAGATTGAATATTGTTAAGATTGAATACTATTCACGACATGTTTATTCGTAGGTTGGTAACTCTTCACATGGTCATAAATGTAAGTTTGGAGAAGTTGATCCACATTCATTCAAACTATCTTTCGAACCAAAAGGTCTAAGGTTCAAAAGACAACCTAGCATAACTTCTTAACGGTTACAAACCAAAGCAATGAGATGGAGATCATTGAGAAATCAACCAATACATGAACAACCTTCTCAGTCAAGTGCAAATGAGGGAAGCAATGTGGTTGACTCGCAAACTTTAAATTGATGCTATCTATATATATAAATGGATACATAGTATAACTTTTGTATATAAACGAATTGTGATATAATCACTTTACTGATATTTTCACTTTTATATCTAATCATAATTGGACATGTGGATCCATTTGTTTATTTTGAAATAATTTTTGTATTTAATTGTTTATGAAGAGGCCATATTAACATTTAAAGCAACTTCATAATAACAAAACAATAAACAAAAAAACATAGTACAAAATATATTAGTTGAAAGGAGAAGTTTTCATTCTTATAACTTAAGTTTTAAAATAAATAGTATATTTTATATCTACTTGTCCAGAACAAATCATATGTTCAACTTATCATAAGTACAAAAACCCCTACAATAATTAGTACAATAAATCTAAACTCAATTTTCTCTTTTGTTAGCAAAATAATGTCTTCTTTCATTAGATTTATTTGCTCCTCAACTGTGAATGTTGAATGTCATTCAATTATGCTTCATTCAACCTCCTGCTTTAAACTATTTACTTCTTTCTTCAGGTTATGAATTACTTCAATAGCTTTGTCGATAAATTTGTTATTGTACCACTTAAAAAATTTACATTTTTCAGCCTGAAAGATCATTCACAATTATTAGGCAAACACATTAAACATATATATATAAACAATTTTAACTTATCAATAAAAATTAAACTTACAATTTGGGGCATCCATAAAATCTTCTTCCTGGGTTTTTTTTTCACTCTATGAGGTTCTTAACAGAGGTAAACCACAATAATAGACCATATTATCATTATTTGAATTTAATGTAGTGTTAGTTGAAGACGTCACATCCATATCTTTGGATAGTTGCTGCAAATTTATGTGTACTCTTACTTCTTCTAATCAAAGGTCGAAACAATATGTCAACATTCTCAAATAACTCCATACACAAATCATTCATACACAAATCATTCATATATGTCATATATATTCAAACAATGTGATAGGAGTAAAAAGCATCAATTGGTCTCACCAAATTCATTAAAATTTGCTAGACCCCATTCTATTAATTTTCTTTATTAAAAATGTAACAAATTATACACACGATGAACTTTCTCCACGTAAAAAGATATAGGACTTTAGCCTTTAGTCTTATGTCTGCTTTAGAACATACACAAATCTCTCATGTTTCTATCTATGTTAGTCAACAATTTCCAACATATTCATAAGTCTATCCGATAAGAGCAAATGGTCCATATCTAAAATAAGTCCAAATATCTAATGAAAACTTTGCAAATAAGTCTATGATTTGATCACATCCTCCTTTACAATCATTTCAAACACTCACAGATGGCTCCCACTTTCTTGTTCTTGTTAGGAAAGGTGCTAGAGAGTGTACTAAAAGATCACTATACACCTGTCACCAACAACCATGTTTAGATATTTCATGGTTAGTCAACTGTATGCTACCATATATAACTTGAGGCTATCTACTATTCAACACTGCACAAAATATTTGGAGTGTAGCTTCCTAATAATCTATGGTCTATTACTTCCCTTACAAATGAACTTAATTTTAAATTTGGAAACTAAGCATATACTAGATTGCAAGTTTGTTTGTAAGTGTTTCATAGGAGCAGTCAAGTTTGGCATATATGTGCTACATAGGTGTAGTCACTCACATTGTTATCTTCTAAAACTCAAGCCATGATAGTAGATTCAATATCTGTTAACCAATAGTTCATTCAAAATTGTTTAAATACCAAAGTTATTTAAATACTGCAATTTCAATTTACTATTTTTTAATGCTTGTGAATTTTCCAAGCACAGAAGAAATTCTTATCCTTTGAATGTCCTAAAATTCTACTAGGGTGATGCAATATTCTTAATTGTATTCTTTATTAATAGAATGCCTTTCAAATCTTACAACTAATATGGCATCATTGATCAAAACTGATAAAACAACAAGTGGTTCATGTATTCATCGATAATAGTTGGTGTATTAATCGACAATAACAAACACGTAAAAAACCAACACTGATAAAACAACATAAAACAACATAGCAGCAAATAGTGAAAAATGGTTGATGCATTCATCGAAAATAACAAACACCTAAAAAAACAACACTGATAAAACAACATAAAACAAGATAGCAATAGATAACTAGGGTTTCAAGTTATGCATGTAAGTAAAGCAACATAGTAAGATATTACATATGCTGCACAAGAAGGAGATGTTAACTCTCAAAGATTAAAAGGTCACATTTGCAGTCCTCTTTGTAACTATTAAGTGCAAGAAATGTGATAGTAAAGATTTTCACAAATATGAAGACTGCTTCTAAACAATGTCATTTCATCTCAGCAGACATATTATATGAGCAAGTTTGACCATCTTTGTTAGTAATTAAGAAACTATTGCTTCTCATTCACGGTAAAAAGTTCCATTGTGACACAATAGAATCAACTTTTGTCCTCACTTTCTTGCACTAAGTGAATCTTTTAGCTCTCCATGTGATGCATTTATCACTTGACAAACCCAAATATAAGACAATTAATGGAATATAATAATATTAGTTATTATTGAGTACAACTTCAGCGAATAATAGGAATAACAAGAAGTAAAACATAAAAGGTAGAGATAGTGAAAAATGGTTGGTGTATTCATCGACAATAAGTGGAGATAGGCCATACATCATACAATATTAAAAAAGCAAAAAAAACCCACAATGAGATAGACAAAAATGGACACAAATAGACAGATTTAGGAGACCACAAAAAATATGAAAGGTAAACAATAATGACCTACCACGATGAAATGTTGTCTGAGGAAAAACACACAGGGAAGAAGATAGAAGACACGTGAGATGAGGGATTGTGTCGGAAGAAGATGGGAGATTAAGGATTAAGGAATGTGAAAAATGAGATTGTGTCAGAAGAAGACGGGAGAAGAGCATGAAGATTGAAGTGTGGTGATCTATGTGGATAGCTGACGTGCGATGAGGGATTAGGGAGTGAAGAAGAGGAAAATGGTGCGTTTGTCATAAAGTTGATGCAGCGTTTTTGGTGGAGAAGATGCAGCGTTTATGGAGCTGATGTGAGACCTACCTCCATACCCACGTCAACAACAGTGGATCACACATCTAACAAAATTATAAAAAAAATCATATACAGCATTTAACGGGTCACATTAGCAGATGACCAATGATGTCCTTATGATGTTAGTGCTCAGGTCTAAACGGTATCCAAAGGTTGAGGTCTTATTTAAACATCTGATAAGCTTTAAGATTTAATTTGAATACTCTAAAATATTGGGGTCTATTGTGTGCAATCGTGAAAATGTTATGGACCAATTAGCCCTTTTAGCCTATTCCAAAATAATCTTGCGACTTTGCTACAGATTTACCATCATCGCGAATGACGTTGGTTTTGTGTCAACATCATGACAAAGTATGAAAGCACAAATGTCGTCTCGTCATTAGTGTATTCGTTGTTTTTTAAAAAGATCACTGCTTTCCTTGGTTTTAGTAAATTGATAATGAAATTTCGTCAATTCTAATTTTAGTTTTTGTATTGGTCTTTTGCTGCTCAAATTCTCACCCGCAACACGTAGCTGATACTGGTTCTGGTTCATAGAAGTTGACCAAAAATTGGCTTTCTTCCCCTACACTGTTGTTAAAAGAATCGTAAATAAATGTACTTCAGAGGTCTGATTAGGTACTGTTTCTTTTTTAGTTTACCCGAAATAAATAGCAATGGTTTTAGGCATAACCGTTACTATTGTCAACAAAAGAATGGACTTTTTAGGCATAACCCTTACTATTGTCAACAAAAGAAAGCTTTCTCAGCGAAGCAAAAGGAGTGATTTCTTCTGTCTCCGTCTGTGTCTCTGTCTGCGTCTCTGTCTCCGTTGCTTATTTTATGGATTCCTAGTGTTAGAAAATGCAACTTCATTTACGAGAAGTTAATGATTTATAACTTAGTTTTTACAGAATTTGTGTTCCAGCTCAAAACCAAATATTTAGATATTTTATACAGCTCAATCTGATGTTTCTTTATTACTCCTCGTTGGTCAATGGGAATGTCAGTGAGGACCTGAGAATCTAAAGCCTGTTTTAAAATGGTCAAAACAACTGGCTGCTGCTGCTAAATGAAAATGACCATGACTGGTTTCCACTCCTTCCTCGACGAAACAAAATAAAACACTCTTTCTATGAAACAAACGTAGCTACTTCTCCAATGTCACTATTCCAACAACTTCTCATCTTCACAATCTTAACGCTTTCTTCCACACCCAACCTCCGCATCCTCGCGCAGAACACCAGCACCACCGCATCATGCCCACTCAACTTCAACGTCCTCCGTCGCCTTTCCGCCGGCTCCAACCGCTCAACAACGGATACTTCGCAATTATGCCAGAACATCAAACAAGGACTACGACTCGTCGAAGCCCACTACCTCAAAAGCACTGGTAATTTCTTGCCCCCAGTTAACTCATCACGATCCTGTTGGCTATCCTACCAGAACCTCGTCGACGATGCTACTCCGAACTTCGACATTCGCTCCTCTTGTGGGTTCCAAACCAGTTGGATCTCCGAGGGTTGCATGAACATAACTACACGAACCCAGTTCGAGTCTTTGATCCCAAACGCCACTTTGAACGAAGTCGTTGCGAATTGTAACCAGTCTCTGGAGAACAACTCTCCTTGTGCGGCTTGTACAACTAGCCTGTCGAAGCTTCAAGCCTCCTACTTGACAGGAGCTTCTGTGGGAAACCTCTCTGATTGTCAAGGGTACCCGTCGATTTATACTGCGGCCTTTGCAAATCTTTATGGCCCTACTGATAAGGGTACTGCTAAGTGTTTGTTTTTACTTGATTTTACTTCGGAAAGTGCTAAGAAGAAGAAGAAGAAAGTTCTGATCTTGGTACTGTCGATAGTTTGTAGTGTTGGATTGTTGACAGTAATTTGTGGGTATTGGTTATTAAGGCGCAGACGTAAGGATCTGAAGAGGAAAAGCAGGACGGATAATAATGCTGGTAGAATTGAGACGGGTATGGGTTCTGGGTTGGATTCGATTAGTCAAAGTACTACTGTGGTTAAGTTCACTTTTGAGGAGATTAAGAAGGCAACTAGGAATTTTACTAGGGATAATATTATTGGGATTGGAGGGTATGGAAATGTGTATAGAGGTTGCTTGGATGATGGGTCTGAAGTGGCTTTGAAAAGGTTCAAGAACTGTTCTGCCGCTGGTGATGCCAGTTTTGCTCATGAAGTTGAAGTGATAGCTAGTGTGAGGCATGTCAATCTTGTTGCTTTGAGAGGGTATTGCATTACCACTACTCCATTTGAAGGTCACCAGAGGATAATTGTGTGTGATTTGATGAAGAATGGAAGTTTATATGATCACTTGTTTGGTTCTATGATGGAGAAGCTTAGCTGGCCTATTCGGCAGAAGATTGCTCTAGGAACTGCAAGAGGATTGGCTTATTTGCATTATGGAGCTCAGCCAGGCATCATTCACCGAGATATTAAAGCGAGTAATATACTTTTAGATGAGATATTTGAGCCAAAGGTGGCTGATTTCGGGCTGGCAAAGTTTACCCCGGAGGGAATGACACATCTGAGCACTAGAGTAGCTGGGACAATGGGATATGTAGCTCCTGAGTATGCTCTGTATGGGCAATTAACCGAAAGAAGTGATGTGTATAGCTATGGTGTTGTGCTTCTTGAGCTTTTGAGTGGAAAGAAGGCATTTCTTACGGATCATGATGGCCAGCCCTCTCATCTGACAGATTGGGCGTGGTCATTGGTGAAAAATGGGAGAAGTTTAGATGTTATTGAAGATGGAATGCCAGAGTTAGGTGCTGAATATATTCTGGAGAAGTATGTGCTGATTGCGGTTCTTTGTTCTCACCCACAATTGTATGCCAGACCAACAATGAATCAGGTTGTCAAAATGCTGGAAACAGAGGTATCGGTTCCTTCTATCCCTGAAAGGCCGATTTCTCTTGTAGCTGAGAGGGATGACATTGAGAGATCAGTGAGCAGTAGTGGCTCAGTTCAGCTCTCTAGTCCTGCTGGCTACCATCCGAATGCATCTGAGAGCAGTCGGCCTTCTGGCAACAAGGAAGAAGGGTCAAGTTCAGACTCTAGAGCATTTTAATCAATGCAGACTGTAGGCTTTGACCAGATAGTTTGTGTCCTGTGGTTCTGGAACATAGATGACTTCTTTTTCTAAATCATAACGGATGGTTCCTGAATTTGGAATGACATACTACTTGTAAAGATTTATAGCTGTGCGACAAAAATTTGATTCATTTAATGACAGAGGAAGATTACATTCTTTTGAGATTCAATACGTTTATACTTTTGTGTATTTTGGAGTTCAATCTGAATATGTGATCACTGACAGACTGATAACTATAGATGTTCAATTTATCTCCTGAATCATACTCTTTAGATGTTACTGAGATCTCGTTATAATGGAAATAAAATAATCTAAGCGGCTTACTCCTGAGAGAGGGAGTTTGAGTACACGTTTTTGCAAGATGGATTTCTGGCTGTTACTTCCACTTCTCCTTTCAAGGAGTCTAACAAAAACTGATGCGTGGTTCATGCTCATGCTATGGCCTGGACCTGGAGTTACACCTGCTTACCATGTTATTTCATAATTCTAGCTGTTGGCCTACACACAAACTGTATTAGTCAATACAGTTTGAAGGAGTGAGTTAACTAGAACACAGTTGATTGTCGGCAGTATCACTGATTACTTTCACGTTTGGCTAGTATGAAGTGTTGGTGGGATTTTATTTCTGGTACATGACAGTAACAATATGCTCTATGTCTTGTTATCTGTTATGACATTAACAGCCTTATGCCAAGCTTTGAAGATGCTGTGATCTTTTAAAACGACAATTTTGAAGTGATATGCTGTAGACGCTGATCTGTTTGATTCTATGATGATCTGTGCAGTGTTCATTAAGCATTATTAGCTGGCGTTCGCTATTTCATGGAGAGGCAGATTACCAGTTAAAGAAATAAATAAATGTCAAGCATAACAGAACTCACTCAATTCATTAGTTCACTTTAAACAAGCCGACGAAGCAAGTGCCAACGGAGCATCTAAGGAATCACACCGATGTGCCAATCAAATTTTGTTATCGATTTGAATTGCGTTGATTAAGATTATTCCAAATTAAACAAATATAGACAAGAATCAAGAAACCTGAGTTTTTATATTGACCAGCTATTTTTAGCGGATTGAGAGGTATTTTATTGTTTGATTATGTCAATAAGGGGAGTAAGTTTCGGTTTTAAATTGTTTGTTAAATTGTTGATAAATTGTTTTGAAAATTCTTGCTGGACATTTTTTATTTGTATTTACAATTGGTAA
>JAOSBK010000004.1:10311397-10339194 GCA_027568895.1 Erythroxylum shatona
TTAAAGTTGTTTCTTCGTATAAAATTTTAATATTTTATTATATTTAACCATAAATATTCAAGAAAAAATAGAAAAAAATAGAGTTAATAAAAAACATGTAGGATAGGGGTATCCATGGTTCGGGTTTTACTCTACCCATATCCATATCCATTTTTTGTGACTCAACCAATATCCATATCCATATCCATCGGTTTTTACGATTTACTGTCCATATCTATATCCATTAGGTCGGGTAGTGCGGATATTAATCGGGTTGAAAACCCACTGCCATTCCTAATCATCACCACCTGAATAAACAATCAATCACCAAACGCAACGGACAAAGCTACTAAATTTGACATTTGGGGACTCTTTAAGTTACTGGTACAGAAAGAGGTGCACTAGTGCTCATATTATTTGAAGAACGGTAGTTGAGTCACAATAATGCTTGAAGCGTTGGTGACGCTTTCCAACTGACTTTTATGCACATGTTCGAGCATATGACCAATAAGCACTAAGTTTGTGTAGTTTGGCTCATTGAAGATTTTACTGAGAAAGTCACATCAGAGGTCCTCTAAAATTCTATGTATATATTATAAGCCAGAAGGGAACTAGGTCGCGTACTTCTTCGTTGAAATACACACCAATTTGTTTGAAGCTATGAAGATGCTGCATTACGTGGGAAAGTTCAGACAAAAAAACAAATTTACTGTTCTTTCTTACATGATGATGTTTCTTTCCTCGTCCTTTTCGTCTCTGAAATTCAGCTGCTTAGCTGTGAATTTCCGTAACAGCTGCCGTGTCCATGTGGAAGTGTAGACCAATTGTCTTACTTGTTCTATTCTCATGAAAGCGCCAAGACCATCCACAAGTTGGGATTATTTAATGCAGTATCCTGACCTGATCGCAAATAAAGGAATTCCAATCGAATGTTTGCTTTCCTGTATTAACTTAACAAGGTAAGTGGCTGAAGTCCATATGAAGCATTAAACCTGTCAAAACTATAGTCTTTGATGCGACTATTGCTTGAGAATTTAAGTTTCTGCCACTCCTGCACATCTTCTTCGATCTTTAAAGCAACTCAGTGAAGCCCTTCTCTTTCCCATACTCGCACACGTTCAGAGTTGAATAGGAAGAGCCATGGCCATCAAAGAGGACGTTGAGAATGCTACTGTTGGTGAAAATGAAGCGTTAAGCCAACCATTGATGGGGAAGGATCGGCCAGATGGAGGACGTGGATCTGACCCCCAGAATAGCAGAAAGGGGAGTAAAGGGATGGTTTATCTCAGCACTTTCGTTGCAGTGTGTGGTTCTTTTGCATTTGGATCATGTGTACGTACTTTGGTTAATTTATTAGATCAGGAAGGTGTACAATTAAAGACAGCCCTGTATTACTGCTGCTTACAAGCGCATGTCTGTTTCTAATTCATTTCAGGCAGGGTATTCGTCACCTACACAAGATGCTATAACGAAGGATCTTTCTCTAACTTTAGCTGAGGTAAGGCAGAGACTTGTCATCCTCTCAAGAACAGAAGTGATTGAATGTTCACATGAAGGCATGAACCAAGTTAATTAGCATTTTCAGAAACAGAGCATAGATTTCTCTTCGTAGGAAGTTAATTTTATACAATGACATAGATTCCCCTGTCTGCATACCGATAAAGCTTCCAATCCAAGGGCTCATTACGTTCACGTTTAAAGTCATTCCATTTTAGGTCTTGGGATGACTATTAAACAGTCTTAGCTTGTGTAATCCTCAGTACATTACACCATCATCTATATACCAATCTCATTCCATTCCTTTACATACATGATAAATTTCTACGTGAACAAGGTTTCAAGAATATTATGGGACGATAAGACCTTTTGGGAGCTGTCAGTCTATAACAAGTTGAAGCACATATCTAGGCAATGACAGAGGGAGTAGCCGTACATTGAAGATCTAGGATTAGCTACCACGGACCATTCCTTAAAATAGCAATGTGAATCTCTACTTTAATGGATTTGTAATAGTTGGTGTTGGTATGCAGTTCTCCGTCTTTGGTTCCATATTGACGTTTGGTGCAATGATTGGTGCAATCACAAGTGGTCCAATTGCTGATTTTATTGGCCGTAAAGGGGTAGGTAAAGGGTTGCTCTGTTAACCCTTGAATTTGCAACTTTTTTCTGAGGAAATAATTCATTTGGTGGATATTCTTTTTTAACGTTGAGAATGCACGCAGACGATGAGAGTGTCCAGCGCCTTCTGTGTTGCAGGCTGGCTAGCCATTTACTTCGCAAAGGTTTTTTTCATTTGATTACAGCTTTCAGTTTTTTATTTGAGGTCATTGTTTTCATTTTCCCGTCTTGATTGCAATAACAGGGGCCTTTGTCGTTGGACATTGGACGTCTAGCAACGGGGTATGGAATGGGAGCGTTTTCCTATGTGGTACCTTTCTCATTTTTCTAATATATATTTCCTGGTCTGCCTTTTGTATGAACTAGAGACTTACTTAATTGTGCATTTCGCTCCTTAACTTTGATTCCATGGTTTCAATTGATGCAAGGTACCTGTTTTTATTGCTGAATTTGCACCAAAAGAACTTCGAGGAGCACTAACGGCTGCCAACCAGGTAATGCTGTTTACTTGAAAAGTCTGATTTGAGAAAATGATCACGAGAGCTAATTCGAGCATAGAAAATCAGATATATAATGCAGGCAGCACATATACGTAATGATTCTATCAACTCTTTCAATATTATTTCTGCAGCTTATGATCTGCGCTGGAGTGTCAGTTGCCTTCATAATTGGAACAGTATTGTCATGGAGGGCTTTAGCCTTAACTGGTAATTACCTTCGACAAAATGTGTATTCAACAGACAATATAAGCAATATATGAACACTTGGACTATTATGTAATGGTTGTCATCTGTCATAACTGCTGGCAGGTCTTATCCCCTGTGCAATTCTGCTTTTTGGTCTGTTCCTCATTCCAGAGTCACCAAGATGGCTGGTAAGGAAGAGAGCCGCTTTAAAATTTATGTTAACCATGGTGTCTGTACATGAGTTTTAAAGGTAACTTGACATATTCAGGCAAAAACAGGGAGGGAAAAGGATTTTGAAACTGCATTACAAAAGCTTCGCGGCGAGGATGCTGACATTTCTGAAGAGGCAGAAGAAATCAAGGTTCTCAGTACAAAACTTAGTACTCAACATTCCTGTGTTAATGAGCCACGGAATTGGTGTTATTACCTGGAATAAAACATGATAACATTGCACTTGTGACAGGACTATATTGAGACCCTCGAACGTCTTCCAAAAGCCAAATTTGTAGACTTATTTCAGAGAAGATACCTGCGATCCGTCACTGTAATCACTCATCTCTTTGAGAATTTTCATATTCCATCTGAGTTAGTTTAATGTCCAAAAATTCAATCATTTGATTTTAACGTTTCATGTATTTGGGCAGATCGGGGTTGGACTTATGGTCTTTCAGCAATTTGGAGGAATCAATGGAGTCTGCTTTTATGTCAGCAATATCTTTGAGTCAGCAGGTAAAGAGGCCTAAACAAAACATCAAACAATTCAAATTCAAAAGATTGTTCTAATTGGTCTGCTCACAATACTCAGGATTTTCTGCTACTGCTGGAACCATTATATATGCTATTCTTCAGGTTTCATTCTTCCGTTGCCCTTTATCAACTTCAAAAACTATCTCAATCCAACTGGAAATGATAATAAAGTTCTTGTCTTTTAGGTTGTAATTACTGGACTTAACATAGCAGTGATAGATAGAGCTGGGAGAAAGCCTCTTCTACTGGTGAATTCCTGTTTGAGGACTCTCTTACTCTTAAATTTCTTCTTATCTCTCTCCATTCTGTGATTATAACTAAGTCTTCTTTCTAACAAAGGTTGCAGCAACTGGATTAGTACTTGGCTGCCTGCTAACGGCGCTTTCATTCTATCTGAAGGTTACATCCAACCTTGTTCATAGACCCAAAAACTTCTCAATTCATTTTCTTGCATATTAATCCTGAAGCAACCTTCTGTAAACCAGGATCATGAATTGGCGCTCAAGTCAGTCCCTGGTCTTGCTGTAGCTGGCATTTTGGTAAAGTAACAACCATGATTATACTAAATATATTTAAGTAGTTTTATCTTTAATCAGGACTTAGATTCATCTCCCATAATCATCATCTGTGGGTCAGCTATATATAGGATCATTCTCAGCAGGAATGGGTGCAGTTCCTTGGGTGGTAATGTCAGAGGTAATGAAACTTGCAAGAAGATGAATTGACAATGACCCTCACGAGTTGATCCTTCCAATAACTTGAGATCTTTTTTCACTTTTGATTGCAGATATTCCCCATAAACATTAAGGGAGTAGCTGGAAGCCTAGCAACCCTTGTGAACTGGTTTGGTGCATGGGCAATTTCTTACACCTACAACTTTCTTATGTCCTGGAGCTCTTATGGTGATTGAATCTATACTTCTATCCCTTTAGCAATATGATTCTGAGCGGAACAATAAGCTCTAATGACAAGAAATTAAGTGATTAGGATGTGGTTTTACAGGTACGTTCATTATTTACGCAGCAATCAATGCACTGGCCATAGTATTCGTGGTCTTTGTGGTGCCAGAAACAAAAGGGCGGACCCTGGAACAAATCCAAGCGGCCATTAACGGATAAAGAGGCATGGGAACAATAAAGATCATTACTTGGAGCAAAATAAAGGTCATTTCTTTCACAGCTGTTACCCATCAGCAAATATGGGTCGCAAAAGGAAAGCTGATGAATGGTTTTGCTATTGTTTCTTTACCATTGTCTTCTACGAATTAATTTAATCAAACTGCTTCTAGTTTTTGGTTGTTCTATCTGTATCTCTCTTTTTTTTCCTCCCCTCTTGTTAATGCTTTTTTCTGTCATTTTTAATTCTGATCGTTGCTACTCGCACCTGAGTTGCAATTTCTAAAATTTCTCAATTGAAAAGCTCATAGAATAAATGGTTTGAATTGAACGAATAAATCATCAATAAAAGAAAACTATTAGATAAAATATGTAACAAAGCATAACATTGATTCAAATGCTTGAACATCTCAAAGAAATGGCGATCTTATTGATTGAGAAAATCCTGAAGGATTTCATGGTTGGATATTTCTTATTAAGAGAAAAAGCTTGTAAAGTTACAATGAACTCAGCAGTCAGCACTGGAAAATACAGACCAATGTCAGTTTCCTTTGTCAATGGGATTTCATTTTAGAATGGTAGATTTCAATTTCTGGTAGAAACAGGATTCGGGTGCCGTGTCTTCAACATGTATTTAATGTCTTAGGAAATTACACGGTGAGAAATATGATTGTGTGCTCCCAGTTTCCAGTAACTCAGCAAAACTTCGTACCTTTTTTAATACAATAAAATCCGGGCAAAGGAAAGAGCAGTTCGTATATAGCACACTTCGTGAGTTGTTCTCTACACACGAGTTTATAATAAAAAACTTCATTATGTTCCAACTTTCTCTACTGTGCTGCTAAACACCACGCAAGTAAATTAGTTATTATCTCTTCACAACTTCAAGCACTCTCTTCCTGCAACTAAATAAATCACGAGTTCTAGAAAAAAGCAAATGATTTACAAATTGAAGGAAGTGGAAGCAGATGCTTATTATCTGCCTCTTGCTTCAAAATGAAAGAAACCAAAGAAAAACGAAGAAGAAAAAGGGAAAAATGACCAAAAAACTGATTATCGAAAACTATCCTTCTCATCTTCTGCTTTCCATTTCCATACACCTTTGGAAGAGTTGGTTATCTTTACAACTTTCTGTTTACGTTGGCGTCTCTTTTTACCAACATGTTCCTGATCGTTATGGTTTGCAACTATTAAATCAACTTTCACAATGTGATGATCAGAAGTCCCTTTTGAAGAGAACACTGAGTAGGATCCTGGAATGAACTTGTAAGGTGAATTTGGGGATGTTAATATATAGTCGACCCGAGTCCCATACTTGCAGGTCCCTTGCACGTCTGCGAACAGGCAAATTGTTCGTGACATCAAAGTTAGAAACTCAAAATTAATATTTAAGACATACAAAATTATGAATGAAATGGTTACCCTGGCCTTTAGCTATCATGACTACTGACTCGCATTCTCCTGCGAAGTCCTTAGCATCTGTGTAGTGATTACTTTTCAAAAACCTCAACACTTCAGCCTTTGGTGTTGGCTTTCCCATCTCTTCATAGTACTGCAATAAAGCGCAAATAATTGCATTCAAATCAAATTAAGTAGAAAAGGGAAGAGACTTAAACCGTCTTTCTTTCAATTCAATGCAGTTTATAATATAGCTCTGTGGCCAATTTCACTGTGAAAAAGTTGGTAGAATTACGGTTACCTTTACAATGTCTGTCCATCTCTCAGGAGAGTAATCAGTTTCATCTAGAGAGTTAAGTCCTCCTGCCAAGATATGGGGGCCATCACTTGATTGGATAATGGCATGGATTTGCTTCATTCTCCAAGTCTCATCAAGATGATCGAGGTGGGTGCAGTAAAAGTTGATCTCTCCCATCTGGGGCACATCGATTGTTGCCTTAAGAATATTTCTGGATTCAGAAGAAAGAATTCAATTCTGGTGTGTTATGTTTCTTCTTGTTGCTCAATCATTTTCTTAAACACCAAAGGCTCTTAAAATATACGACTCACTTCACAACTTATATCTTAATTTGCAGACTCATAAGAACTTCACAACCCCCAGAAAATGCCATTAAACAATTATTAACACCAGATCTCTAGTTGCAAGTACAATGGGATTAGTTATGATGTTGGTCAAAGTCTTTGGTTTCTTGAAACTTGCCACTTTCTTAAGTTTCGGTGGAAGTCTAATAATTTAGTGAAAGGGCTGCCTATATTGCAAAGGGCTGCCTATTTTGCAGCCATATCAATGCACTAACTCACCCAATTCAAGAAACTTAATAGTACTGTCACGTTTCTCTTTTTCATCAAAACTTGAAGGGCCTAACTCCGAGAAGATTGAGCCTGTTAGAAGTTATATGGTAAGGCTTCCTCGCAGTTTCTAGTTCGTATAGCTTACGGGGAATCTGCTTAGATCCATTATTGAGCAATTACGTTCTCAGTCTCCTAAACGACCAAATCTTTTTCTCCGAAAAGCAGAATTGGTTTTTCTTTTTCACCCCCTAGGAAGCTGTTTCTCCAAATTACATGAAAGTTATCGTACATGCCATTTATTCTGTAGATTAGCTGTACATATTATTGCTGGACTTTTATAAAAGGCAGAAACTTTTTCTCTTTTTTCCAAAGCTTTTGGCCCACGCAGCAAGTAATCATGTCCAGTAAAAACTATTTGATGAACTAAAACAAAAGTCAATCAAAAGCAGAAAGGAACAGGGGAAGCTTGCTGGGTTCAACATTAACGGAGAGAAGAATTTAAACACACCTGAAATCGGTGTCATCAAAGATTTTCTGCACTTTCCATCTCTTAATTGGCCACTTGGATAAGATAGCATTTCCATATTCAGGAGCCCAGCTCTCAGCAAAAACATAATTCATCCCCAAAGCGTCAGCTAGATCGGATAGGGGCTTCATTGCTTTCTCCTCCTCTGCTTTTACATCTTGCAAGGCCAATATATCAGCGTCCAACTCTTTCAACACTTCAAGTATCGTCCTACTACTTTCATATCTCTCTTCCTCAACACCATTCCCCCTGTCTCTCACAAAACTGGCACTTTGTGACCTCACAGGAGCCTTTCCTTTGAGATTTCTAGTTGAATTGCTATTTGAAGAGCTGCCCTCGTTTTCATCTTCTACAAAGCTCAATTGCCTGTTTTTCAATAATGATATCTCATTATCTGGCAAATTGATTGACACCCTCAACTTGGATTTAGCAAATTTTTGCTGCCTAGTAAGATTAACTTCACCATTCATGGAATTTGGATGCAAAGGAGACTGCTTTAGTATGCCTCTTGGTCGATCATTAGCAGATTTTGTCCGCAAACTACCCTCTATAGACTTTCTGGTCCTGACAAGACCTTGATTTTCATCACCAAAGCTCGAAAAGCTCACAGCTTTAGGCACTGCTGGTGCCATTGTGAATAGTGAAGCGTTGAAAGTTGCAACCTTTAGCCTTGTCTCTTCAGATTTTGGATGAACCACAGCAGACCCATTAATCACGGAATCCTGTTTTGATGTCCCATTTTGAGATTTCCCAAAATCTTTTATGACAATTTTAGGCTTCAACCGCCGGCGACCTGGCCACCGGAGACGGGAACAGAACCGCCTGAACCTTCTACTGATCACTCTAAGCATTGCAAAGAAGTGGGCACCAAAGAAAGTCGATTCAAAAGCTGGAGTCTTTACAGATGATGATAGCATGAGAAAGAGGAAGGGCGTTATAGAGATAGTTTCAACGGCACAATCTCTCTCTCTCCCCCCTGAACACTCTTCACAGACTGTCACAAGACCATCGGTACATTGACTCTTTACAGTGAAAGAGCAGAGATGGACGATTCTTCCGGGAAATGGGTTGATGACACTTGGCCACGGTTTATGTTCTCAAAAGTTACAAGGAAGGGAGAGATAGGAAGACCTGACCAAGTAGCCAACTGCTCCAAGTGGGAGTGCGTTGGACATAGAGGCCTTATGTTTCTTTGATTATAATAACAATAAGTTGTATTACTTTATTGATTAAAATTATAATATCGTAAGGAAAAATCAGAAGAGTCTAACAACTCCAATCCATGCAACTAAGATTCTTATTTGGAACGCCACGTCACCTGAAATACGGCGTACATAACTCCCATGCTTTATGTATATATATAATAAGAGTTGTGTTGTGAGGTTGATTGACTTTTGGAAAAATATCCTTCTTTCAGTTATAATTATAATCATAAGATTACTTCTGCTCCTGCTCGTGGGATCAAATCCAACTCCGTTTTGCTATGCTACAAGATTCTCAACAACTGAAACTGTAGATAAATGTATATATTAGTTGTTGAGATGTGATTTGATAAGATATTGCAACCCTATTGTTTATTAAAATTTGTAAGTATTGCTAACCATATCCTTTAATAGGAATGAAAGACACCCTATCGATGTAGTAACAAAAAAAGTAATTCCTATGCTATAATGTGAGGCAGCATTAGTAAGCTAGTTTGTGCATCGATTGCCCCTCCTTATATGTGTGATGCGGTATAACCGTTTAGTTTCGGTCCAACGTCGTGTTGATGCCCGTGAGCTTAGCAGCTCTATTGTTAGTTACTAACTATACTGAAGTCGATCGGATATCATTAAAGGATTGCTTTGTTAATTGATATGGTTAAAAAAAAAAGGTAAAAAAAATTGTTTGATAATATATTAAATTAAATGAACGATATTTTATATCTTTTTTGAAACAATACTATATATCTCTAATATAATAAAAAGTAAAATCATATTTATTCTTATTTTTATTATATTTATTATAAATCTTATTACCTTTTCTTTAATTGAACCAACCACACCGTAAGTTACTTACAAAGGTAGTTGCTTACCTTTACTTTTAAAGAATTTTAATAACTTTCAATTTCAGAAGTAGACGTGAATATTAAAGTAGCCTATTAGCAATTGGCCGGTCTCACCTTTGCATGCACGACTCGAGTAGGGACAGGATAATATTTGTTGCTAAAGGACGTCACGAAGTTGACAGAAATGCTATAAATTTACACGTACTTGTCATGATAAATACGGTTTTAAAGAGGAGTTAGGTCAAGTACGTACTCTTTTTGTTTATACTTATCTTTTAGCTTGATTTGTTGTAATAAAAATAAATAAATTATAACCAAATAAGGTTGATGTGAGTAGTTCAGCACTCTCATCTCTTAACTAAAGGTTTCGAGTTCGAGCCCTGAAAATGAAAAAGTCTATTTGGTCAGCATTTTATTTTTTACAGACTAACTCGGTGCGAGCGAGAATTAATTTAAATGTAGATAACTTAAAGGCATCTTCCCATAATTAAATTCCTCCAAACATACCTCACGGGTGGAAAAAAGAAAACTTTAACCACCTCATTCCTTCCTTCATCTTGACGTTCTTCTTTCCATTCTTTTTATAACCATAGAAATTTCAGCCGTCATTTCTTTAGTCAAATACGAATACATATAATAACTTCTAAATAAGATTTTAAAGTGGAATTGGGTAAAGTATGTGGATTACCCTTTCGAAGACTTTATCTCCACTTTTGAATCCTTAAATCCATGGGGCATTCAAGGACTGATGGTGCATATATTTATGTGCGTATTCAAAGAATTAGAGAAGTTGAAGAGATTATGTATAAAATACGTTGTGTCCAATATAAAGATAAATCTATCTAATTGTTCATTGTCTAATGTTAGTTTTTGACATGCATTAAGAACAAAAATTAAGGAGGAAGTCCGTGATATAAAATCTTAAAATCTCTAAGATATTGAATTATGAACTCATTTTTGTGTATAAAATTTTCCTAATTCTTGTTTCGAATTGAAATACACACAATTTGATATTATATTAAAATTTTGTTAATGTAATGTTTAATCTTGTAGGTGTCAACATATATCTAAATTTTACTTACCAAATATTTATTTTTAAACATGAAAAGGTTTGTTTAAGTGTATGATTCTCACATATACTAGAAACATGAAGTAAGGAGTGTTTTAATACAGAATCAATTATTAATAACAAGCAAGAATTGTGCAATTAAATCAAATTATTCAAGACTTGCCAAATTTCATGCTTCACATATCTAGCTAATAATGATGTAAATTATTCATTATATACCAACTATTTCATGTTTGTAATATCTTATATTTCTATATATATAGCCTATTTATGCACGTAGCAAATCATTATAAAAAGAAATACATAAAATTAAATTTTTATAGTTTTATTATGGTATCACTGCTGTAATTCTTACGTGAGGTTTCATCTTTATTTTTTTAATAGCCAATCCAGTTGAATTATCAAACTCCATTCATATTGACTATCAATAAGCTATACTTTTTATAAAAAAAATACCACAACTCATCATTATCAATGTTACTACTCAACTCCCTTATCCTACCAATTACTCATCACAAAAAACACTTTTGAATCCTTATTAATTAGCTATGATCTGATTAGATAAATCAATGGTACATATCTTTATCCTTCTGCCAGTGATCCTTCTTTACAATCTGTCTATGTTATTTGGACACGTTAAAACAAATTAATTCTCTACGCCACATTGACCTTTTGCACAGATTCAATGTTAAACAAATTGTGGCTACTAGAAGCATTATAGCAAAAAAGTCTTTTCCAAAATAAAAAACCTAACCGTCGACTACTCCTATCTCCTTTACTTGGTCATGGTCGACAATCTTGCCGGCGATGGCCCTCCACCAGCGCCTCCAGATTGTCCTTCTTCTCTTCAAGTCCTCACATCCTCTCCAGGTGTAGCATCCATAGTAACTACGTCTACTTTACCCCAACCAACAATCACTATACACCCTGATGAACCTTCAATTATATTTCCAAACTTAGTTGTTACTTGTTAGTAAGATGTCCCTCCCATTCCGTTTTGCACTTGTTGGCAAATTTTCCTGGGAAATACCCAGATTGGATTTAATTCGGAAATTCTTTGTCGTAAGATATCAAAACCACATTTGGTTTACTCGAATCTCGTCATGTTATTATGAAGATGGATATTGAATATTTGATTTTCATAGAGTATATTCACATTGATGGGAAACCTATGTGAATTTTTAAATGGACTCTGACTTTTCATGTTGATCATAAATCTTCGGTGGTTCCAATTTGGGTTACTTTGCCTAAATTGCCAATTCAATTTATGAACAAAGAAGCTTTGTTTATTATTGCAAAAACTTTTGGCCAGCCTCTTCGATTAGATTCTGCGACAACAAATTTTAAACGACTACGACCCAATGTTGCATGATTACAAATAGAGATCAATTTGATGAAGCCACTCCTTGTGTGTATATGGATACAGATAGAAGATTGGATGGGTTTTTGGCACAAAATTGTCCTAGATGAAGAGATACCATCCTACTGTCCACATTGTTGGCATGTTGGCCACTCAAAGATATTTGTCATGTTAAGCATCCATAATTAAAAGTTATCTCAAAACCAGTAAAATCTGTGGCTTCTAAAAAGGTTTATCAGCCAAAGCTAGTCAAGACACAACTTGACAACGAAATCAGCCTCAATATTATTGAAGCTCCTATTTCGGTTGAGGACTTCGGTAAACAAAAAACTGATCTCTTACATGAGAAGCTCTCTTTAATTGCCAATCAACAGCCTCAAGTCTTGACAACAAGAGATGATCTACTTGACAATCAAAACTTAGCAGCTTAAGTGATTAATGATCCTTTGCTTGACAACCAGAACAATCCCAAAATTGAAATCGAGTTTGCTATATGTCCAGAACTTCAAGGTATAGACTGGTATCAGAGACTGAATTTAACACATGAATATCCTCTTCTATCTTGTGATCAACGACACAAGTCTAAAGTATTACAAAGAAGTTCTTCTGATATATGTCAACATGAGCTTCTGCATCTTCCAAAAGATGAGATGATTCACAGTTTCAAACTCTTTAGTAGTGCATATGATGACAAGATATCAATATATGATACACAAGCAAGAACAACCAAAGAATCCAATAAGAGACGACCTCGTAAAAATTATTTCGACATTCCCAGGACTATTTTAACCAAATCTTCAGCTCCTAACGAATTATCTTATCTCCATGACAGTGACGACAATGCTGTTCTGGAACATTAGGGGAGAAGGATCGCCGCAATCAATGTGTCGTCTCAAAAATTACAACAGCTTTACCAACCTTCTTTGATTGCCCTTATGGAACCAATGATTTCCCCTGATAAGTTGAATTCTTTGCACGTTTCATTAGGCTCTTATGAAGCTATCTTCAATGTTAATAATAAAATTTGGGTTATATGGAAGTCTTCTTATGCTGCTACAATTATTCATAATCATAAGCAACTTATTCATATGAAGTTGATAGATCAGACATCATTGGAGCCTTTGTATATAACAACCATATATGCCAAATGTAGTAGAAGAGATAGAATCATTCTTTGGTCTAACTTAGAACGTATTGCTGACAACATGACTGATAAGTTATGGATGTTTGGAGGAGATTTTAATGTTATATCTACGATTGATGAATTTAGAGGGAATGCTACTCCACACCAAGGAACTATGGAAGATTTCAAAAATTTTCTCCATCCTGTCACAACTTATGATCTTCCATTTGAGGGTTCTTTACATACATGGATGGCTACTATACCTCAAAGGCATGTATGGAAGTGACTTGATCATATACTCTGTAACATTCCATAGATCATTAGATTCTCGGATTGTAAAGTGAAAATACTTAGCAGGGCTACCTCTGAGTATAGTCCTCTGATATATGATTTTAATCGACCAACATCATAGCCTAAAACTTGCAGTTTCAAGTTCCAGAAAATGTGGATATATAGACCTAATTTTTTGAGCTTAGTTAAAGAAAATTGGAAAGAAGAAGTGGGCAACTATGGAATGTTTGGTTTAATGAAAAAACTTACAAGATTAAAATGTTGTAAGACAATAGAATTGGGACCACTTCGGGAATGTGAGGCTTAATATGGAAGCAGCTGAAAAATGATATAAACAAATGGAAAACTCTTTTGATGAGAACCCATTGCTAAAAGCTCAAGTTTAGATAAAAAAGGCACAAGCTGAATATGTGAAGGCTTTATTTGAAGAAAAGGTTTTTGGGAAACAAAAATTTGGCATAAGATCGTTTAAAGAAGGAGACTTCAATACAAAATTTTTTCATTCCTACACAACAACTAAACATGCAAGATTGTGCATTACTAAGCTCAAAAACGATGAAGAAGTATGGCTGGAAATGCAAGAGCAGTTGACTAGTGAAGCTACCAGTTTTTCTGCGCAACTCTTAACTGCAGAAACACAAGCAGACATTCAGCATGTTTTACATTTTCTGGAATGGATGCCAGCACTGATTTCAAGTGATGATAATGCCATATTATTAAAACCGATCAGTTTGGAGGAAGTAAAGGCAATGGTATTCAACCTAGATCCTGACAGTGTAGTTGGTTTCGAAATTTCTCTGGATTTTTTTCATCATTGCTGGGATATTATAGCTTCAGATGTATACACAACAATTCAAGAATTTTTCTTGGCGTACCTATCCTTCGTGGAATGGGATCAACCATCATAACGTTGATTCCAAAGCAAGATAACCCTTCCACATTTTCTGATTTCTGCCCTGTTAGCCTCTGCACTTTCGCCAATAAAATACTATCAAAGGTTTTGGCTAAGAGGATAAAGCCTTTATTACCTAAATTAATTTGTACTGAACAAATGAAATTTTTATGTGGCAAAGATATATCAGATAATTTGTCACAAGAACTCATTCAATCTGTTGATAGAAAAATTAGAGGTCATAACGTGGTTTTTAAATTGGATATAATGAAGGCTTTTGATAAAGTTGCATAGTTTTTCTTGGAACAACTACTACGGAAGTTAGGATTCGATGATTGTTTCAGTAACTTGATTCTAAATAATTTAAAAGGAGCTTGGTTTTTAGTTTGATCAATGGGCAAGCTAGTGTCCAATTCAAAGCAACACTAGGCATTAAACATGTTGGCCCCCGAATGTTTTTTTAAGTTAAGCATGATTTAAATAATTATGATGTTTAGATAGGTAAATTTTTGGGAGTTAATTTTTTTTTCTTTTATTATGTCTATGTTAGTAGAATTTATTTCATGGGTTAGTTGAATTAAAAATAGTAAGAATGCATAAATGGGTATTTTGGATAGTTTATTTAAGATTAAAAGTACTAAAGTATTAAAGGAAAGACAAGGTACACTTTTCTCATTCATTAAGGGTAAAATGGGAAGGGAGAGATGTTGTCTTCTTCGTAAATGAGAGAAAAATGAAAATAGGAGAAAGAAGAAGTGAAACACGAAAATAAAAAGTGAGCAAGAGAGGTTTCGGTGAAGTAGAGAAAAGAATGGAGTTTTGAGCTAGGTTTTATCTTTTCTTAGTCTTAGAGAGAGAGTTTGAGGTTGCTCAAGAAGGGAATGAGAAAGAAGAAGTGAAGAGCTTTCTTTAGAGCCAATAATCTTATAAATTGGTGAATATTCAAGGTAAGTTTGATTTTTATACTTGGACATATGGAAGGGGTTTTGGTTCATGAAATTTAGGAAATACATAGGTTTAAGCAATATAGAGTCAATTTTAGTGAACGTGCTTTATGGGTTCTTAATTTGAATTCCTATTGAATGAGAATTTTGTCATTTATGAAGGAAATTAAGAAGGGGATCAAGAGAGGCAAGAGAAGCAAGAGGAAAGACATCCTCAAGCCAATTTCTTAAGTAAGGAACTCAAGGTGGGTACATGTTTATAATAGAGTAAATAAGCCACTAAATGTTTTCTTTGAATCAAGGAAGTTTACTGATTTCAATTGCATCATAAATGTTGCATTTATTGTTTCTTGAATGAATTGAGAATTTGCTATATATTTGATATATGAATTGTATTGATGATTTGTTAAAAGACTTTGAAAATGAATTTTTATGAAAAGATACATGTTTATGAAATCATGTTTTAGGAATGGTTTTCGAAATATCTCATGTTCATGAAAAACAAGTTTCCACGAATGTGCCATTTGGGCAAGCGGTTTTCAATTCATGAATTACATGTTATGTGGGTTTGGTGTAATTCATTCAAGTATGTCACGTGCACGTTGACTAAGTTAAAGGCTTCTCCCGCCTGTTCGCTAATAGCACGGAGCTCCTTTATGGACTCCCTCAAGTTTACGTCTACGCAAAACCACTATGTGGGATTGTGATAGTACGTCAAGTTTACGACTACACAAGACCATTATGGGGAAATGTGTAGTTCGTCATGTTTATGGATCTACCCCAAACCATTTTGATGTGCTTATATGCTTATGGGATGTTAATAAGTTTGATGCATTCATGATTTGTAGTTTGTGAATTTCGGTTGTGAATTTGAGAATGATACTTTTATGAATTTAATTAGAACTTTGTATTGGCAAATGAACATTTCAAAAGTTTTGCTTATTTTTCCGTTATAAACTGTTACCCATGAGCTTTTGAGCTTATCCCGTTTTCCTCCCATCTTCAAGTGAAGAAAATGAGCTCTAGTAACCAAGAGTCGAGGCATCATTCTATGTTTGTAATGTTTTTTATAAATTAAGTTAGATTTTGTAAAAGCAAGACTTTAGACGTATTTCAAGAATTATTGGGTTTGATATCTTTTGAACTTTGGATTTTGGATACCGACAATGTAATGTGGCTTGGAATGTCATTAAAGCTTTGTAAACTCCTATTTTGTTGTTAATGAATTATAAATTGTGTATGGATGGTGTTGAGTTGGAATTAGGTATATTTAAAGAAGTTATCAACTTGAGATGATGATTTTTTAACATGAATTGTTGATATATATATTCATATAAGTGAGATAATATGGAAAAAGGAAAGATAGGATTTTTGTGAATGATGAGAATTAGTTGTAAAGGATGAGTCAAATAAGTAGAGATTAGGGAGTTTAATAAAGTAAAGTTGGTAGTTGAATGGTTATGTTCATGACTTTCCAAGTTGTACATTGCAAATTTCAAGTTTTTCATAAGGGTCAAGTTGGGTTCTGACTTAAGCAGAAAATCTAGATTGATGTAGGTTGAATTAGACAAATTTGTCTTCTTAGAAGTTATAGTTTGGCTTCCTAGCTTTCCAACGCTATATAGTACGAAAATTTTGGATATTAAAGTTGAGAGATATGATCATTATAAGTTAGAATTGCTACATGAGATGGACATTCGGGACAGCTATATTATTTTGAAATTTTAACCTTTTTGGAGGCAAAATATCTTCTCTAGGTCTTCATGAAATCGTAGGTCTAGAAGTCCTCTTCGAAACGGCCTTTGAATGACCTTCATCTGATTTTTCTAGTGAAAGCTACCCCTTTTACCAAAATAGGTCAGAGGAAGAAGAACAGGGAAAGTCGTGATGGCAACTCTGCAGGCATTGCACGAATGTACGTGATTGCGACTTCATGATCGCGTGCGCACTGGTCGCGATCGTACATGTGCTCGATTGCGACCCGCCGATCTTCCCCAAACCTAAACAGCTCCAACTCTTTTGACCATAACTTTGTTGTCTGATCTCCAAATGACTTAATTTTTGAACCAATAGATTTCTAACATACTTCTCTATCTCTCCATAAAAATTTATAGCTTTTGCTATTGAGTCAAAAAAGATTGATTGAATCAAAGTAAGGGTATCAATTGTAAGAGCATGAACTGGATATTTCACTGAACATTGGATGATATCTAGATCTATAGAGTTTTAAATGAGATGATTCTTATTTATAAATAAATTAGAGACATAGAGCTACAAATCCTCTGAAAAACTTGAATTTTAATTTAGTCTCTAAGACTTTCAATTTCTGGATGGAAGTTGAGTATAATGTACTATTTTAGTTTAATAACAGTCCAAAAATACTTAGGCTATAACTTTTAGATTTTTGAACCAAATTGAATGACTTTGGTGTCATTAGAAAGTTAATACAATGGAGAACGAATGTTCTAAAGAATTCAAATTGAAATTTCGGTTTGACGTATCCCAAAATCTAATATGAAATATGAGAAATGAGTTCATTTTTATTGTTTGACTAGTGTGGGAATGATTAATTTGACAATGAAAACGAAAGTAATTTCCCAACATTTTCTTCTAAAAAAATGTTCCCCATTATCTTAAGTTTCTAAAGACACCACAATCATTCAA
This sequence comes from Erythroxylum shatona, assembly GCA_027568895.1. Taxonomy (NCBI): domain Eukaryota; kingdom Viridiplantae; phylum Streptophyta; class Magnoliopsida; order Malpighiales; family Erythroxylaceae; genus Erythroxylum; species Erythroxylum shatona. The sequence continues at coordinate 10,329,209 of JAOSBK010000004.1, forward strand.
TTTGGTTAAGTAATTTGAAAGTTATACTTCAAACATTTTCAAACTGTTCTCATTCTAAAACAATATACTATGCACAATTTCCATCCAGAAATTGAACATCTTAGAGGCTGAATTTCCATTCTACTTCTTCATATGAATTGTAAGCCTATGTCTCTAGTTTATTCCACATAAATAATCATCTCATTTGGAATCATACAGATCCAATTAGAATCAGAATACTGAAGTATGTTCAATAAAATATTTCTATTTACACTATTCCAACAGATTCCCACACTTTCATTTGATCAAATATTTTTCAAATCAATTTAGAATGCTACCAATTTTTGTGGAGAGATAGAATAATGTGTTAGGAATCTATTGGTTCAAAATTAAGTCATTTGGAGGTTTAGAGAAGAAGTTATAGCCAAACAAAGCAAGACTATTCAATTTCCAAATTTCTCTCAGGTGTTTAGATCAAAATCAAGTCAGGGTTACTCTTGGAGAGCACAGTAACTTGATGGGACAATTAAACATCAGCCACTGCAATTAAACTCATGGGGGTGAGGGAGAAAACTCACGGGCATGCGTGAGTCACAGGTGTGAAGGTGAGGAGTCATAGGCATGAGAGATAAAGACAAAAATTGGGTGAGAGCATATTAGTCAGACCCGTCCATGTTTATCACTCAGTCTCTCTCAATTCAGTTCAGATGGCTATGATTTTTGGTGGAGAGGTAGAGCAATTCTTCCGAGTCCAATGGTCCAAGTCTTATGTCATTTAGAGATTGGACGTAGAATATATAGCCAAAAAACCAACGGATATTCATCTGCCTCTCGACATTGCAAATTTCAAGTTTTTCATAAGGTTCAAGTTGGGTCAGCAGAAAATCTAGATTGATCTAGGATGAATTAGACAAAGTTATCTTCTTGGAACTTGTAGTTTGGCTTCCTAACTTTTCAATGCTATATAGTATAAAATTTTTGGACATTGGTGTTGAGAGATATGATCATTATAAGTTACTAATGCTACATGAGATGGACATTCGGGACAGCTATATTGTTTTGAAAATTTAACCCTTTTGGAGGCAAAATGTCTTTTCTAAATCCGTATGGAAGTTGTAGATCTAGAAGGCCTCTTTAAAATAGTCTTTGAATAACCTTAATCTGATTTTTTAAATGAAAGTTATGTCCCTTTTACCAAAACAGGTCAGAAGAAGAAGAACAGGTGCACGCACATTTCGCGATCTTGCATGTGCGAGATCGCAACCCGCCGATCTTCCCTAAACCTAAACATCTCCCACTATTTTGACCATGACTTTGTCGTTCGACCTCCAAATGACTTGATTTTTAAACCAATGGATTCCTAACACATTTCTCTATCTCTCCATAAAAATCTATAGCTTTTGGTATTGATTTAAAAAAATGATCGAATCAAAATAAGGGTATCAATTGGAAGAGCATGAACTGGATATTTCACTAAATATACTTCTGTATTTGGATGATATCTGGATCTATAGAGTTGTAAATGAGATGATTCTTATTTTTAAATAAACTAGAGACATAGAGCTACAAATCCTCTAAAGAACTCGAATTTTAATTTAGTCTCTATGGCTTTCAATTTCTAGATGGAATTTGAGTAGAGTGTATTGTTTCAGTTTAATAACAGTCCAAAAATGCTTGCACTATAACTTTTAGGTTTTTGAACCAATTTGAATGATTTTGGTGTCATTAGAATGTTAAGACAATGGGGAACAAATGTTCTAAAGAAGTCAAATTGAAATTTTGGTTTGACGTATCCCAAAATCTAATATGAAATATAAGAAATGAGCTCATTTTTGTTGTTTGACTGGTGTGGGAATGATTAATTTGACAATGAAAACGAAGTAATTTGTCCACATTTTCTTCCAAAAAAATGTTCCTCATTATTTAAGTTTCTAATGACACCACAATCATTCAATTTGGTTAAGTAATTTGAAAGTTATACTTCAAACATTCTTGGATTGTTCTCATTCTAAAACAATATATTATGCACAATTTCCATTTAGAAATTGAACATCTTAGAGGCTGAATTTCCATTAAACTTCTTCATATGATTTGTAAGCCTATGTCTCTAGTTTACTCCACATTAATAAACATCTCATTTGGAATCTTACAGGTTCAATTATAATCAAAATACTAAAGTATGTTTAGTAAAATATTCCTATTTACATTCATTTGATCACTCTTTTTCAAATCAATTTAGAATGATACCAATTTTTGTGGAGAGATAGATTATGTGTTAGGAATCTATTGGCTCAAGAATCAAGTCATTTGGAGGTTTAGAGAAGAAGTTATAGTCAAAAGAAGCAAGACTGCTCATTTTCCAAATTTCTCTCGGGTGTTTAGATCAAAATCAAGTCAGGGTTACTATTGAGGAGCACAGTAACTTGATGGGACAATAAAACATCAGCCATTGCAATTAAACTTATGGGGGTGAGGGAGAAAACTTAAGGGCGTGCATGAGTCACAGGTGTGAAGGTGAGGAGTCATAGGCATGAGAGATAAAGACAAAAATTGGGTGAGAGCATACTAGTCAAACCCGTCCACATTTATCACTCAATCTCTTCAATTCAGTTCAGATGGCTATGATTTTTGGTGGTGAGGTAGAGCAATGTCTTACGAGTCCAGTGGTCTAAGTCTCATGTCACTTATAGATCAGAAGAAGAGGATATAACCAAAAAATGAACAGATGTTCATCTGCCTCTTAGCATTGCAAATTTCAAGTTTTTCATAAGGGTCAAGTTGGGTTCTGACTTCAATGTTTGGCTTCCTAACCTTCCCACGCTATATAGTATGAAATTTTTGGATATTGGAGTTGAGAGATATGATCATTATAAGTTATTAATGCTACATGAGATGGACATTCAGGATATCTATATTGTTTTGAAATTTTAACCCTTTTGGAGACAAAATGTCTTTTCTGGGTCTTCATTGAAGTTGTAGGTCTAGAAGTCCTCTTTGAAATGGTCTTTGAATGACCTTAATCTAATTTTTATAGTGAAAGTTATGCCCCTTTCACCAAAATAGGTTAGAAGAAGAAGAATAGGGAAAGTCACGATTACAACAAGTTGCGATTGCGACTCTGAGGGCATTGCGCGAAAATGCGCGGTCGCGATTTTGCAGCAGTGTGCGCGCAGATCGCGATCGTATAGACTCGTCGATCTTCCCCAAACCTGAGCATCTCCCACTTTTTTGATGATGACGTCGTTCGACCTCCAAACGACTTGATTTTTGAACCAATAGATTTCTAACACATTTTTCTATCTCTCCATAGAAATTTATAGCTTTTGGTATTGATTCAAAAAATATTAATCAAATCAAAGTAAGGGTATCAGTTGGAAGAGCATGAACTGGATATTTCACTAAACATACTTTGGTATTTGGATGATATCTAGACCTATAGAGTTTTAAATGAGATTATTCTTATTTCTAAATAAAATAGAGACATAGATCTACAAATCCTCTGAAGAACTTGAATTTTAATTTAACCTCTAAGACTTTCAATTTCTTGATGGATATTGAGTACAGTGTACTGGTTTAGTTTAATAAGTCCAAAAATGCTTGGGCTATAACTTTTAGATTTTTGAATCAAATTGAATAATTTTGGTTTCATTAAGACAATGGGGACAAATGTTTTGAAGAAGTCAAATTGAAATTATGGTTTGACATTTTTCAAAATCTGATCTGAAATATGATAAATGAGTTCATTTTTGTTGTTTGAATAGTGTGGGAATGATTAATTTGAAAATGAAAACGAAGTAATTTGGCAACATTTACTTCTAGAAAAATGTTCTCCATTATCTTAAGTTTCTAACAACACCACATTTATTTAATTTGGTTCAGTAATTTGAAAGTTATACTTCAAACATTTTCAAACTATTCTCATTTTAAAACAATATAATATACACAATTTCCATCTAGAAATTGAACATTTTAGAGGCTGAATTTCCATTCTACTTCTTCATATGATTTGTAAGCCTATGTCTCTATTTTACTCTACATTAATAATAATCTCATTTGGAATCATACAACTCCAATTATAATCAAAATACTGAAGTATGTTCAGTAAAATATTCCTATTTACACTATTCCAATAGATTCCTATACTTTCATTTGATCAATCTTTTCAATTTAGAATGCTACCAATTTTTTTGAAGAGATAGAATAATGTGTTAGGAATATATTGGCTTAAGAATAAAGTCATTTTGAGTTCTAGAAAAGAAGTTATAGTTGAAAGAAGCAAGACTATTCAGTTTCCAAATTTCTCTCGGGTGTTTAGATCAAAATCAAGTCATGGTTACTATTGGAGAGTGCAGTAACTTCATGGGACAATTAAACATCAGCCATTCCAATTAAACTCATGGGGGTGAGGGAGAAAACTCATGGACATGCGTTAGTCACAGGTGTGAAGGTGAGAAGTCATAGGCGTGAGAGATAAAGACAAAAATTTGGTGAAAGCATACTAGTCAGATCCGTCCACGTTTATCACTCAATCTCTCTCAATTCAGTTCAGATGGCTATAAGTCTTGGTGAGAAGTAGAGCAATGTCTTAAGAGTCTAATGGACTAAGTCTCATGTCATTTGGAGATTGGAAGAAGAAAATATAGCCAAAAAACCAACGGATGTTCATCTGCCTCTTAGCATTCCAATCGCGATTTTCACCATCAACCCTTCAAAGTTGCAATCATGCTTGTGCACGATCGCAACTTTCACCTAAAACCTTCAAAGTCACTATCGTGCAGTTGCACTATAGCTACTTTCACCTTCAAACCTTCAAAGTCGCTATAATGCGGATCATGCGAAAGTCTGAATTTCCTTAGTCGCATATCCAACTTCAAACCTTCATAACTTTTGATCCAGAATTCCAAAAATTGTAAACTTTGTATCAATAGAAAGCTAAAAGAAAGATCTACAACTTTCATGAAAGCTATTTTATCAAAATCTTCCTAGATTAATACATTTTAATCAAAGAATTTTAGATCAAACTTTTACCTCTCTTTATCTTTTCTTTGTTTCATTCACAGCCAACTTCTCTATATGACTTTCTTCACTAAATTCAACATTTCAATTTTTATTTCTAATTTTTCCACTCGATTTTCGTTCAACTAATTCACCACAAATTCACAGTACCCTTAAATATGAAATTTTACTCAAATTTCTCAAAATCATCACAAACCAAATATCAGTTATTCATCCTCTTCAGGTTCTACATTTCATAATTCTCTCTGTGTGTGTGTGTATGTGTGTGTGTGTGTGTGTGTGTGTCTATATATATATATATATATATATTAAAACAGTAACATATATACCAAATATTAATATTAACAACTTAATCAAGTAACTATATTTTAATAAATCAAATAATTAATTATATACCAACAATTATTATTAATAATTGAATTATTTATTATATTCTAATAACTATTAATTATATCAAAATTAATTATTTAACTATGATTTAAGTATATTTAAATAGTACAAATGAGTATTAACTGTTTATTATTATTCATTATTTTATACTAAATATGTATAATAACATAATTATATATAATTAATCGATTATATTATAGTAACTATTAATTATATCAAAATTAATTCATTAACTATTATTTAAGCATAAGTATATTTAAAATATAGGATGAAAAAATATTCAGTGAAAAAACAAAAAAAAAAACATCCTATACAGCTAAGATGTCACACTGGTGAGAATATATGAAGCTAAAACACAGTTGTCCTTCGTGGATGAGTCACGGAACGCAGTAGAACATGAGTGACAGCTGTGACCATTTAATTCAGAGGCATGACCAAAGGGGAAGAATCCAACTGTCAGATTAAATGGAAGAATGGGATGAATTTGGTGTCATCCATCCCATTCGTCGTTAGTATATATATACACTTAAAAAAGTTACAATACATACAAGATACTTTTCAAGGATAACGCACATCAAAATCTTCCTATTGAAAAGACAGTATGCCATAACTCCTGGGACCTTCTTTAATTTGCTACTATTTTTTTTCTTGATTCTGCTCAATAGATTAAGGCTTGCCCTCCAAAGCTTGCTTGGTCTACCATTTTCACCCAGCCTTTTCCATTTTTGTGTTTACCTGGAAATGAAACAATATGCTAACGGTACTATGAAAAAATGCAAATAATTCCAGGAAAATGAGTAAACAAACTAAAAATGTAATACATACACTTCCTTGTAAAGTAATGAAGGATGAAGAGGACAATCACTTAGCATCCACCACGTGGCAGTGATCATCTCTAATTGCAGCTAGTCATGCAACTCTGCTGCCTTGCCTTTCTAATGACATTCATAACTTCAACTTGATTAAGAATCACCCCTCACTATCATTAGCCATTTTGACCCTATTTCCAAATTAAACAATGTTAGACCATAGCAAACCCTCGTTCTCATTCACATAAAAACCATCCTCAGGCTCATCAGGCACAGATTTCTGTGACTGCAAAAGAGGAGTATAGCGTGCCTTAATCTCTTGCATTAAGTTCTCTACCACAGCATGGATCTCCTCAGATTGCTTATGTGACCAATCACCAGCAGTAAATGTATGAACACTATTGTTGACTTCAATCCAACTGCATCCAGGCTTCTTCTTAAGGCCTTTATGCTTGATTTCTAATCTAATCCTGGTAACTTCATTCCGTCTCCCAGAATCTTCATACAAGTTAGCAAGGAGGACACGGTAACCAGTATTTGTATGATCAAATTCAAAAAGGTGACCAGCAACAACTTCTGCCAACTTGGCATCTCCATGATTTTTGCAAGAACCAAGAAGAGAACCCCATATGCGATCATCTGGTGAATAGGGCATCTGCATGATCAGATTATAAGCCTGACTTAGAAGGCCGGCTCGTCCTAGTAGATCAACCATACAAGTATACTGTTCAATCCTTGGCTCAAGGTTATAGTCTTCAACCATGCACTTAAAGTATTTCCAGCCCATTTCAACCTTTCCCCCGTGGCTGCAGGCAGAAAGAAGAGCAGTAATAGTTGCGTGGTCAGGCTCCACGCCTGCTTCTTTCATCTCTTCAAATGTAACAAACATTTTATCAAATTGACCATGCATTCCCAATCCCAACATAATTGAATTCCAGGATACTTTATCTCGTGTAAGCATTTTCTCAAACATAGTCCATGAGTTACTTATGTTCCCACATTTAGCATATGTACTAACAAGAGAATTGCTAACGAGAATATTGTGATCATATCCATGCCGTAGTACATAGCAATGTACCTCCTTACAAAGAATCATCAGTGACAAGTGAGCACAAACAGAGAGAACGCAAGCCAGTGTTACTGAGTTTGGTCGGATTTGTTTGGACAGCATAAGACGAAATGCCTTTAAAGCTCCATCTGGACACTCGGTTTGAGCGAATCCAGATATAAGTGCATTCCACGTAACCAAATCCTTGTCTGGTAAACCATCGAAAACTTCTTGAGCAGACCTTGTGTCCCTACATTTTCCATACAAATCAACTATTGCACCACCGACAAAGACATTTGAATCCAAGCCCATTTTTATTGCTAATCCATGGATTTCCATCCCTCTACTCTTAAGAGCCAAGGATGAGGATGCCCTTAGAGCAGCCAATAGGGTAACAGAATCAGGACAGCCGTCATCCAGCAAGTAATCATGAAACAATTGCAATGCCTCATAAGGATAGCCACCCTGAGAACAATTAGCAATCACTGAACCCCACGTAACTAAATTACGATTTTGAGACCTTTTGAATATTTTCAAACCAGTTTTAGGATCGCCACACTTAAAGTACATTTCCATAAGGGCTGTTTCAACCCTTGCATCATTTTCCAGCTCAAATTCTAAGATGATTCGATGGATTTGCCTCCCAAATCCTAAGTTAAAAAGTTGAGAGGCCAACATCAAAAGAGCCACCACTGTGGAGGAATCTGGATCAATCCCAAGTTTCAGCATATCAACAAACAATTCCAATGCCACTGATAAAAATTCATTAAAAATATGTCCCAAAATCATTACATTCCATATCACTCTGTTTTCTCTCAACGTCTCTTTATCACGAACAGTATTGAAAACATTTTGAGCATTCTTTACGTTCCCACATTTCATATACATCTCAAGAAGTGCACTGACAATGAATTCATTGGTATCCAATCCGTATTTTACAAGGAACCCATGAATCTCTCTCCCATGAGTCAAAAACTCACACAAAGCACAGGATGATAGTGCAGAGACACAAGCTACCCGGCTCAAATGCAATTCACCGCTCTCCCTAAGCATCATCCCAAAATATGTCAAAGAGTTCATGCAATCTCCTAAGTGGCAAAACCCAGATATCATTGCGTTCCATGAAACGAAATCCCTATCACTCATTCTCTCAAACACTCCAACTGCATCTGCAATAGCCCCGCATTTTGCATACATACTCAATAAAGCATTATTAACGAACAAATCTTCCGAAAATCCCAACTTTAAGAGGTGCCCATGAATCTCCTTAGCTTTCTTAACATCACACAGCCCACCAAAAGCCTTAATCAAACAGGGGAAGAACTGAAACTCCTCAACAGGAAACCCACATTCAAGCAAATTTAGATAAACCCTAATTGCATCTTCAAACAATCCATCATCAGTAAATTCCTTGATCCTGCCATAAGCTAATGAAACATCAATTACACTATTGTTGCTCGAGATCCAACGAGAATTGGTCAATGGGTTATTAGAGAAAGTTGAAGACAAGAATTGGTGCTCACAAGAAATTGAAAACGGGCTTTTGCCACAAAAGAAATAGTTAGGAGCTGACTTAGACGGTATTGGGTTATGCTGTTGAAATTCGGATGGACTGTACTGATGAAGAGAGCCTGAAAAGAGTGATCTTACACACTCCATTCTTGGATGCAACGCAAGAAGAACATTCGGCTCTTGCACTTTGGTTTACTCCTTCATAAATGTCTATTTGTCCCGAGGTTTCTGTAAAACTTGTGCTCTGAGTTTATCTCCACAAGTTTGGCAGGTCCTTCGAGCTTTTACGCCAACGTTATGGATCTACACCATGTGGACCTTCATGCACTGCCATGAACTGCTTAGCTGCCGCTCCTTGTCTATTTGCGAGTGATGTTGAAAGTATATGCACGGGGAATTACTGCGTGGAAGAAGTTGAGTAGAGTTTGTTGTTTTTAAGTCGGGGGCTTAAGAATAGGTCAAATTGTTTTTAACAGTAGGTTAGTAGCTAGGTAGTAATCTCTTAGGATTAGAAGAGTAGTAGCATAATGGTAAAGTATTTATGATTTCTTGTATTTTGTTAGCTATAAATATAGCTAAGATTGTTAATAAGAAAAAAAAACCCTGAATTTTCTCTTTTGCTAAATTCTTTTCTTTCTTGCCTTAAATTAAACTTATCAATTGGTATCAGAGTCAGATTTACCTAAAATGAAAATGTGTCAGAAGACTAATGCTGAATTCCAAAAAGAAATCACCGATATGGTGCCCAAACAAAATGACTTCTTTGATAACTTGATAGCTTTGGTGCAAACATTAGTAACAGACTTCCAAACCTTCTAAACAACATCAACGTTAACTAACCAGGTGCAGACTCTGCCCCCTTAATCAAGTCTGGATAGTCATTCGTTTAAAGTGGCAGAGAACTCAAACATAGGAAGAGACAATTGGAAGGCACCAGTGAATCTCTTGTTCCTACGTTTCAATGGAATAGATCCTCAAGGTTGGCTCTATAGAGCAGAACAATATTTTAAGTATCAGACAGTTCCTGATGAACATCAAGTCCCTCTAACTTCCTTCCATTTAGAATACTTAGCTTTACAATGGAACAAGTGGTATATTAAAGACCATGGCCCCCTGTCATGGACTGAATTTTTGTTGGGCCCTAAAATTTTTTTTTTATTTATGGATTTATTTAATTATTCGCTTACTTTAATTATTTTTATTTTGCTTCAATTGATTTAATTATGTGTTTA
>JAOSBK010000004.1:10352705-10372412 GCA_027568895.1 Erythroxylum shatona
TCTCATAGTAGGTCAATCCAATGTACTTACTACCCTTAGTAAGCATCCATATGTTAACTCTAAACAACTCATGTCTATAACTTATGAGATCTACTGCTTAATCTAATCAAAGAGTATAACATGTGCTAATCTATTTCGATTAATGATATCTCATCTCATTAATCCTATGACTGAGAAAAGTTTAGATACTAATATAATTACACATAATAGGAATCTCAGTATCATGATCTCATCATGATTTCCTCCATGCTATGTTTTGTATTAAAGACTTCATTAAATCAATTTAAGATCAACATAAAATCCATAAATGTATAAATATCGAAATAATGAAAAATGCCTTTGTTAATCATAAAATGATTTGTACAATAAGTGCTAAAGGTGATTGCTTTTAGAGCACTGCTCTAACAAATATGACGTTGAAAACTAATTTTATTATAACCATCATCCTTTTACACACCAATTCAAATTAATATTCAATAATGAAATATAGTATTCATAGATAGATTCAACCAATTCTAGATATCAATTAATAAAATTTATAATTAAGATTATAATAAGTTTAAAGAAATCAGTTAAAGATTCATTAAACTGACCCCCACACTTAAATTTGTACATTGTCCTTAATGTACACAATATAAGCATTTATGAAAAAGTAAGAGGGTTTAGTGGTACTTTCCTAAGTTTGACGATTTCTTTGATTTTGATCCATCCAATATGAAACTAACTTCCTTGGAAAATATTTAAAAAAGGATAAAAAGAAACAATATAAACAATATAATGGAAAATAAATCCTATACTAACACAAAAATAAACACAAGATAATATCAAAATTGAAGTAAAATTAAAACTAACTCATAGGTTGCCTCCTATGCAACACTTCTTTAACATCTTTAACTCAATGTAACTTGTATATTGATTTCATCTTGGATCAATAATCAACAGCTTTTTTCCACCATTTTCTTCATAAAGCAGTTTCATAGATTGTAAATAAGCCACCTGTTGCATGATAATAACAAAGACATAATTTATCAAATTAATAAATCCAATTTCAAGAAATAATTCCCTTTTTAACAAAAAACTTTTAATGAAAGAGGGAATAACAAAATTCTTTGAATCATTGATTGGCTCAAGCAGCTTGTCTTGGAGGTAGTGGGAACCCTCCGTACTTAAGATCACCAATACCTAGTCAGTATACTTGGTTCCTCCACCAATTCTTCCTCAATCACCGTTATCCACTCTTTTTCTTCTTCTTCTTAGAAAAAGGCTTCTGACTCATCTTCTTCAGTTATCTTCTGCCATTCCTCTACTTTCTCTTCTTCGATGGAGGTTTCTTCATCTTCTTCATCAAGAAGCTTTTATTGTAACATCACTCTAATCAAGTCAACCCTTTCCATTTCTTCTCTCTTAAATTCGTGTCGCCCTACTTTCATGTCAACGAGGAGTTCTATTAATTTGTCTATAATACTTGCTTCCTCTTCCCTTTCTTCTTTTAAAAGCTCATTTTCATTACTAAGGGTAATTGTCATTCCAAATTCAATAGGATATGTTTCATCAGAACTAGGCAAAACTCCTTGGTTGTTCGTTGGATAATATCACCTCTAGCTGATCAATTTATTTTACTATGTTATGTATATGAGCCTCTCTTTCCTGATGCCTCATATTTGAATCTTGAATAAACTTAGTCATCATATTTTTTAGAGCAGTAGTTACCTCCTTGCATTTTTTAAAAGTATCTTCATTCGTGAAATCAACTATTGTCTTTTCTTCACTCTGAGACAATTAGAAACTCAAATTATACTAATCATATATAGGTGAAGAAAATCTCTCATCGAATTCATATTGACTAACTTTTGGAAGCTCTTTTTGAATTGTCCCTCCATTCATCAACCTAACCCTTGTATTTTCTTCACTCTCAAATTTGTGTTGGTCAGCTTTCATTTTAGCAAGGATGTTTATTAATTTATCTTCTAGGGTTGGCTTATTATATGGAGATGCTTAGTATAGTAAATATACAGTTGGAGCATAATTGTTCGATTTATAAGTATAAGAGTTGCTCCACTCTGAGTTATGGTTATTCTTGTATATCACACCATGATCTTGATTATAGTTGCTAGGTTGCACCCATCTATGTGTTAGTGCTCAATATTCATGATTATAGTGATAACTCCTACGAATGTCGCAACATGACCTAAATATCGATTGAGCTTTTGAAGACATGTAAAAACACCTTACTCTCTCATATGATGATATCATAGTTTGCGAAGACATATTTGGCTTCCATAAAAGTACTGTCCACTCTATCCTTCCAGTGTGAGATGTGGCTACGACAAGGAATCATAATTCCTACATTAAACCACAAACTTAAGATCAAGTAGAGAAATTTAAAAGATAATTAAATTAATAAATCACAAATACAATAAGATACAATTACATAAAATAAAAGAAAGAAAAGAGAATAAATACAAAAGGCAAAATTAAAATAAAACAAAATAAAATAAAAATGGTTAGAGTAATAACATTTAAGTTTCCCTAATATCAAAGTCCCTGACAGTTGTGCCAAAACTTGGTTGACCTATTTATGAATAAGTCAATTATGTAATAACCGTAAGTGCATGACGTAGCTATTAGCAATACCGATAAGTACGGGTCAATCCCATGAAGACGATGAATGTTAGTAATTACCCTTCCCTATTATCTAGCCTACAGATTGATTTTATATTTTTAATAAAAAGAAAACATAAACTAAAACAATTAAAGAAATAGGTAATGATAATGAATGTAAAGACAATGGAGTTCTCTTAACAAATTGATCCCCTTATCATTGTTATATATTAGTATCTAGGCTTGAATCCCTTTAAACTCTTAACAAATTGATCTTTTATCATATAATTATTTTGTTGATCTATTAGATAGTGGAGACTCTTCTGGCATGCTAATAACTGACCTTGAGTCTACTAACAACTAATCCTAGGGTATCTAACCAAATTACTTAGGTTAAATCTTATAGGATTGCATTACTGATTTATAAGTCCCAATATTAGGTTTAACCCTAATCCAGAAGATTTATGTCATCCTATCTGTAGGGTTGCAATCAACTTCTTCTAATTATGGTAGATCTATTCACACTGGGATTTCTCAATCTCTACATATGAAATTAGATTATGATATAATATTCTTGGGTTAAATAAAACGTGCAATCAGATCACAATATATTAAACAACCAATTGCATTAATAAAAGAACCAAATCATATCAAAGTATTAATATATGGTTCATCTAACCTAAATACTAACTGGACATTTAGTTACACATGATTGAATATGAAATCAAACATACATAAACAGAAATATGAATCGAAAATAGTGGGTTCATAATTCTAAATCTTCCTAATTGTTTTCTATTGAATGTTCTTGCAATGTAGAGGCTTGATCTAGTCTTTCGATCTATCTTTCAATGATTTCTTCATGTTTTCCACTTCTATGGACCAAAATCGTAGCTAGAATATGAGTTCCACCTTTGGAATCACGTCCCTACATATACTCTTCAACTCCTACTGACAAGCTTTTCTTTCACCTCCTAAAATGTCTCTTTATAATGAAATTTAGGGTTCTGGGAAGATGTACAATCTCTTGCATAGTCGTGCATTAGACCGCATAATCAAAATTCTCCGGATGTCACGAAACTACATGTCCATGCGAGAATGCATAGGCATATTTATAAATGTGCATTCCTTCAGATTTGTTGATTCTTCATTTTATGTCTTCTTTTCGTTTGAATTCTTCTCCTTTGGGTCTATGAAGGCCATTATACTCTATAAACACACTTGGAGAAAATTAAATACCAATTATACGTTAAAAGTGTAAAATATCAAGCAAAATACATCAAATATAGGTAGTAAAATATAGTCGAATATCCATCTATCACCCACCTAGAAGTATTAGAATACATGTGTGGAGTGCACATGGACTCCATCTCTTCCTCCGAGCTCCCTATTGATGGCCTAACTAGTCACATCATTAGAGATAATGCAATATAAGCAATGTTTAGATGACCCCTTGGTAAGGTTATGCAACACCTCGAGGTGGAGATCCTACCTACAATATTTAGACCTATCAAGATAGTGTAAGATGAGCCAATAAGGCTGAAGGAGCCAAAGCACCATAACACTAAGCTAAACAAATGCAATTAAGTTTACACCCAAGATAAATGCAAATGAGCTAGCTAGATAAAAGAAGGTTAAGGGCGTAGCTTTTTACAATACTGGTGATCCTACTACACCATCGAGTTAGGAGAATTATAAAACCATTATTCTTATAGTAGACTAAGAGATGGATGACCAAGATGTCACATAAACGGTGGCCACAGAGTTGCCCATTAGAAAATTAATGGATATGATATGCACTAATGTTGCACAAGACCTCATAGGAGATGTATATGCCTCCACCAAGACCTCCTTTTCCTTAAGATTTACTTCCCTTTGTATTTTATTTTTATTTTGATATTTATTGATTATCTAAATATTGTATTTTGACACTCTTTCTTTTTGACTTACATTGTTTCAAATGCCTCTACAATTCGAATCCACTATTTAATGGAAAATTGATAACAATATAATTTCATCAATAATTGACACATATCTCTTATATTAGAGAATTAAAGTCATCTACTATATCTCTTTTCCCCAATTTCATTATTTTTATTGTCTTACATTGATACATTGAGGAAAATGTTTATCTAAAATGTAGGGGTATGTTTCTATATATGATGGCTATGCTTACCAATTTTCTCATGAACTTATCAATAGCATTCTATTCTTAGAATTTTTTTTTATCATTACAAGCATACAGATGGAGGCAATTCAATCTAAATTCAATTGTCATGGTTTGAAATGTTTGTGTAACTAGTTGTAATTATTAGTGAATAATTAAATTTGATTTGTTTTATGATTTTACAGAATGACTACTTATTGAACATTATAATATTCTTTGTGTAAAATGGATATGCTTTAAGTAATTATGACTTCTTTTAAGAATTTATTCACAAGTTTTCATATATTTTTAAGAAAATAAATTTTTTAAAAATATTTGAAAATTTGTGAATAAATGAGCATAAATAATTTCACCCAGCTAGCTTCATACTAATAAAAAGGTTGAAGTTGAAGAGTAGTGCTAGTAGCCATTTTTTATAGTGACCTAGTTGAGTAAATAGGAGTATTCATGACAAGGTATTACTCTCGCACCAAAAGGCTAGGTGACTTTTCCAAATAAGCTTCTAATTCACTTGTTTTGTTTAATTTTATATTTTGCTAAAAGACATGTGAATATGTTCAAGAGTTGAAGCGTTTAATCTTATGTATGTTCATTTTATATATGGAGTTGAATTTTGTGATTTAAGGTGAAGTTTGAGTGATCATGAAGTAAATCAAATTAGCTTATGAATTGATAAATGTAGTTAGTTACTAAGCTTCTTGATGAATCTAACGGTTGAATAAGTAACGGAGAATTTTAATTGGTATTTTTAACTTTTTAACACTTTTCCACAATTATTTTTTATTTAAGACAGAATGAGAAAATTAGTTTGTTTGAGGACAAGCAACTGCTTAAGTGGTGTGAAGTTTAATGTATGTAAATAAACCTTAGTGTTAGCATGAATGCCATAGCCTTATGCATATTTTTTGGACACTGTTAGAGGATTTGGTATTCAAATTGAGATATTATATTTTGGGTTTTATTTCTACCACTTTGAGAAAAAGGAGAAAATTTAAAGAAGAATTGGGTCGATTAGGAGCAACCTTGGAAGAAGTTAACAAAGACTAAAGAATATGGCACCTATATGCCGCTATGTTGGAGCCGCTTTCTAATATGGATCATTTTGCTCCTCATTCATCACTCTACACACCCCCTTATTTGAACCTTTATTAGCAACATAGACCATACATGTTCACATGATAGTCCTCTATTATTGATTCTTTTTACAGAAAATTTATAGAATAATGTTAAAAAATACATTATGTGCACATACCATGTTAGGATCGTATTGAGAATTAAAAATTAGGGGAATTATTAAATGAAGCGGTGGTAGGAAAAGAGGGAGCTTTTGGCCAGAAGAGAGTTTTAAAGCATAAAAAAGTCACTTAGAAGCCATTTTACGATAGCTATTAATCAAGAAAAACTCAATCTTAGAAGAAAAATAAAAATTTAACGAGATTCACTAAGAATTCAAGATTCAAGATTAGTGATGATAACTTCTTGTTCTTATTCTTATTCTTATTCTTGTTTTTGTTTTTGTTTTATATTGTTTTTTCTTGTTTAATTATAGAAACCAACTAGGATATAGATTTAGGTAGGATGGACCCTAGGATGCGATATATTAAATTAATCAACCTATTGATTTAATAACTTACCGAATTTTCTTGAGATTTTTTTTCATATTTTTCTAACTGATTGAATTAAAGGAAAGAAAGTTGAATGTTCAATTATTTGATTCATACACTAAGATCAAGAGATAATATGCATTATTAGGTCACAATATGGGTAAAAGGGTAAGTAAGAGTTCTTAAGAGAGAAGCATAAATTTGTTTTCAAGTTAAGGTAAAGCCTATTATAAGAATTCATAAAATAAATTATTGCAGTCTTAGGTTGTCTTGAATAGAAAGAGATTTTAACTTATTCTATTTAAGAATAGGAATTGTGCTACTCGCAAGAGAGAATATAATCTAAATTGGTTGTTTAGATAATTAAGTTTGCAAATAATTAGTTAACTACTTGTCATTGTGAGATCGACCGTAATTTTTAGTACTAACTACACCTACATCATACACTTTTAGTATAAAACATATAATCACCTTTTAAAGTGACCTCTTTTTACAATTAAAGCATCGATAGGTTTAGCCTTTGGTTTAGATCATGACTTAATCATATTTTTAGAATCACTTTTTTTGCTATTACCTTTACTATTCTTTGGACTGTAGAGCATCCTTCACATCATTAATAGAAGTAGTCTCTCTTTTTTCTAGCATAGTATCAACAAAGTTTTCCTATGAATTTTGTAAAGAATATAGAAGGATTGCGGTTTAACCTTCATATTGGTAATTTTAATTTTAAAAACTTGTAAATCCAAGATGTTACGATTAAAATTACCAATATGATCTTTTGCCTGTTTATTTTCTTTTGTCATCCTTGTGGATTACAAATGATGCTTTTGATATAGATGATTGGGTACTTACTTTCAATTCATTTGCATAATGAAGTAGCAATCGTTTCATTAACCACCTCTTTAAGGAGGTTGTCTCCTAAACTCAATAGTATTGTATTATATGCCTTTGATAGAATCTCTTCCTTCTCCATCACTCCCAAATTGTTCGACATTTTTCTTCTCCTTTTATTTATATTGGATGTCTAAACAAAATCACCCTCATTTTTACCTTTTATAGAGTGAAATCATTTGATCTATTAAATTTCTTAATATCCAACTTGTAAAGAGACATCCTGACATCAAAACCTTACCTTTGATACCAATTGTTATTAGATCAATTATCATGCACATAGAAACCATATAAGAAGAAAATAAACAAAGAAAAAACATAAAATTTATGTAGTTTAACAAATATGTGATCTACATTTATAAATAGTGAGAAAGATAATACAAGGATACTAATATGACATCAACTTTTTTTAACCTTATACAACCTTTTTCAAGTTATTTATAAACTAGAGTTACATGTAAAAGTCAACAATGCAACTATATTTTCAAAGATGCTTAAGGTTATTGAAATTCTATTTCTATAGAAGCTTATGATCAGTGAAATTATATTTTCACTCATCCTAAAATTTGTATCACGTAAGAAGTATAAAAACAATGTGTCTTTACTTTTAGAGATGCTTAAGGTTATTGAAATTCGAGTTCCATAAAAGCCTAAGATCAATGAAATTCTATTTTTGCTCATGCTTAAATTTTGTATCTTGAATCTGACACCCAATCCATTCCTAACACTAGCGCTGATTTACTTCTAACTCCTCAATATTTCCAACCAGTATAAGTCCACTATCAATCCCATGTCTTTAGTTACTTCTGGAAGTTTACCCTCCAATAAAATTCAGAAAATTTATCATAACATCTATTATATAAGCTTACAATATGTGAATAGCAATCCTATATTTATCTAGAGTCTTGAATAAACAAATAAATAGTTATTTGAAATAAACTAAATAGATATATTTGCATAGAATTCAGTCACAATATTTTGTTTGAATACTAATTTTTTCAATTTAATGGTTTATGACCACTTTTAAAGATAAATGTGAAATTGTTTGTTTACAAGGAAATAGTTATTTGAAATAAACTAAACATATATATATTTGTATAGAATTCAGTCACAATTTTTTGTTTGAATACTATTTTTTTCAATTTAATGGTTTATGACTACTTTTTAAAAGAGAAATGTGAAATTATTCGTTTATCTGTCAAAGGTGTGAGATATTTTGTCACTAACCAACCCTACATATCATTTTATTCATTTATAATTTTGGGAAAACTTCTCGCTCCTCTTCATAATAAATCTATATTTATAGAATTTAAAAAGAAAATTTTTGCATTAAACTTCATAGATAGGAAAAATAAAAATGACTTGCACTAGCTAACATGGATAGCATATTATTTATGTATCTATATATGAAGTAGAATTGTTTTACTAGTAGTTGATAAATCATTCAATAGAATAGAGACAATTAATTTTCATGAATACATTACAATCAAGTATATCATATCAAATATAAGGAGTATGACTTTGAAAGCATTTGTGTTGGGCCCCATTCCTAGAGCCCAACAATCCGGAGTCATATGAAGCCCATCATCCTATAAGGGTGACGTTCCCACAGCAGTCAAACATCAAACAAGCTTATTACTTCAACTCAACCATTTTAGCAAGGAAGTCAATTGTGAACATCCACAACCGAAACTACTTCAATCTATCATTTCATTACTAAAGCAAAAGAGTTTGAAAAACTTTATTTACATACCAAACGTCACTTCATTGGCTTAATACAAAATACAAAATACACATGATAGAATTGAATGATTATGCTTAATATGATTCTAAATACCTAAAGTTTCTGAATTAACTTAATTACAAAAGTCTCTATTCCTGGTGTTTGCCAAACTTTGCAAGGATCAATACTGTTATGCTTTTTCTTTACCTGCGGAGTGGAAGGTAATGGGGTGAGCTGTGAAGCTCAGTGGCTTATACATTTATAGCTATTGGCAACGAGCCATACAATTCAGGCACACACATATATATATAAATATACCAAAGTATGCATATATATATATATATATATATATATATATATATCCATTTAATCTAGCAATTCTATCATCCACACTTCAAGCTCAAAATTTCATAATTTGAAATTCATCACATAGAACATATCATAAAGATTCATCCATCAAAACATAACACTTAAACATGCATTATAGTTGACAGTTCAATTATGCAATGCACAAACAATTGGCTCGAGGGTTCCATGGAAACAGAATGGAGAAACCGAAGTTTACCCCATGAATGGAATGAGTCCAATTTCGGAGCTCATATACCACAAGTGGGCAGCCGGGAGAAGGCTCTTATCAACACGCACTTGAAGAACATAATGGTTCCACTATCACCCAACCAGAAGCAAATAATCATGCTTAAATCATTTTATCAAATGTTTTCATACTTTTCATGCTCTCTCCTTTCTTTTCATTTATACAAAATGCCATGACATATTTTAAGGCATAACATGATTAAAATCACAATTCAATTATATCAACTGTCATACATCTTTCAATGCAGAACATAAAACACATCATAGTAATTCACAATTTAACAATTCTAGCATATACACATACGTAGGCAAAATGCCCATTTACACAATAACCATAAATATGTTATCCACCTAATTTGCTTGCAAAAATCCATGTCAAGGTTGTCTTTCCCCTTGCTCTTGGGTAGGATTCTCTTGGTTCCCTAAAACAAACCAAGTTGCATTCGATAGGAATCTAATAGAAAATCACACAATGCAAAATCACTTAAATTTATTCTAGAATCCTTAAACCTAAACATTTTCTAAACTCCATGAACTAAAATCCTTCCAAAAATCCAAAAGATCAAAAATGGTCTTACCTTGATTCTTCACCAATTGAAGAGATCTTTAGTTTAAAGAGAAGCTTTTCTCTTCCTCACCCTTTTTCCTTTCTTGAACAGCTCCAAAATCTCTCTTGAGGACAAAAAAATTAAACCCTATCTTGTTTTCTCTTCTTTCTCTCCTTCTCTTCTTCTCTTTGTATTTCTCTATCTTCTTCATGACACTCTCTCTTTTTCTCTTCAATTTTCGTTCTTCTCTCTTTTTAAAGTGCAAGACAACACTTCTTCTTCCAATTATAACCTTAATGAGTGATAAATGTCCCATTTGCCCTTCCATTTATACCTTATGTCTTTTTATGCTTAAGTTTCTTGCCAACAATACCCTTGAATAATCTGACATAACGCTTTCTTCTAGAAAAATGTTCTCCCTTGTTTTAAGTTTCTAATGACACCAAAATCAATCCATTTGGTTCAGAAATCTAAAAGTTAGGGCCCAAACATTTCAGACTGTTGTTAGACTAAAACAGTACACTATACCAAAATTCCATCCAGAAATTGAAAGTCTTAGAGACTGAATTAGATTATGATTTCTCCTATCATTTCTAGCTCCATATCTCTAGTTCATCTTGAAACAAGAATCATCTTATTCGGAAAACATCCCATTCATACTCTTCTTACTGATACCCTTACTTTGATTCGATCCATCTTTTTCAAATTCTTACCAAATGCTGTCAAAATTTATGGAGGGACAGAAAATGTGTTAAGAAACTATTAGTTCAAGAATCATTTCATTTTCAGGTCAGATAACAAGGTTATAGCCGAAAGAATCAAACATGATTTTGCCCTCAGTCATATTGAACCTGTCTCGGGACAAACTGCATAACCCTCTTTGCAGATGTCGGATTAAGATCATATTAGGACACTTTCAAAGAGGACTTCGAGATATACAACTTTCAAGAAGACCTTGAGGATAGATTCTATCATATGAAGGGTCAAAAATGGACCAGATGATAGGGTCAGACAAAACCAAATGAAAAAGCAGATGAATTGAAAAGTCAGATGAATTGGAAAAATTGGAATAACTTTTCCTAAAGATATTGGATTAAGGTTTTCTTGGGATGGTTTGAAATAGGACTTCAAGATATACAAATTTCATGAAGACCTTAAAGAAAAATTATAACATCTAAAGGGTCAAAAATGGAGCAGATGATAGGATCAGACTAAACCAAAGGAAAAAGTAGATGAATTGGGATAATTACCTTAACTTTCCCTAAAGATATCAGATTATGGTACTATTTAGATGGTTCGAAAGAGGACTTCAAGATCTACAACTTTTATGAAGACCTTGAAGATAAATTATATCGTCTAAAGGGTCAAAAATGGAGTAGACGATAGGATTAAATGAAACCAAAGGAAAAAGTAGACACATTGAAAAAGTAGAAAAATTGGAAAAATTGCCATAACTTTTCCTAAAGATATAAGATTAGGGTGTTATTTAGATGGTTCGAAAGAGGAATTCAAGATCTACAACTTTTATAAAGACTTGAAGATAGATTCTATCATCTGAAGGGTTAAAAATGGAGCAGACGAAACCAAAGGAAAAAGCAGACGAATTGAAAAAGCAGATAAATTAGGAAAATTACCATAACTTTCCCTATAGATATCAGATTAGGGTGTTATTTAAATGGTTAGAAAGAGAACTTCAAGATCTACAACTTTTATGAAGACCTCAAAGACAAATTCTATCTTCTGAAGGGTAAAAAATGAAGCAGATGATAGTACACAAAAGGAGAAGTTTAGGTTAACAATAGAAGAAGCAGAAAGTCAACTATAGAAGATATGACATCATCCCAGATGATATGATTTCATCACAGATGATACGACATTATCACAGACGATACATCTTTATAGATGATATGACATCATCATAGGCGATGTGATGTCATCACAGACGATATGATCTATACTCCTGAGCATCTCCCCTTATAAGGACCATAACTTTCAACTCCGATGTCTAAAAATTACATACTTTATACCGTTGGAAAGCTAAAATAAAGACCTACAACTTTCTCTCTAATTCAGTCTAGATCAATCCAGAATTTTCCTTAAATTTAGAACACAAATTTTACATTCATCCACCAATGTACTACACCTAGTTCTCAACTTCTTGACAAATTTTGAGATTCTTAAAAAAAGAATTTAAATTCAATGACTTCATGAGAAATGTAGCCATATGTCTCTGGTTTAATGCAAGTCAATAATCATCTTATTTAGATAACTAAAGAAAAAGTTGTGGCTAAAAGACTAAAGCATACTCGATGAACATTTTCGAGATCAACTACCAATTTTGTTTCCAAATCTTTCCTTAACACAACTCATACGAAGATCACCCTTTCTACTTCATTTACTCCTCATTCTCAACTTCATTTCAAATCAATATCATTCATAAAGGAATTATAGTCCATGAGTAATCATGAACACCAATAATAGAACATACATATATATACATATCCTTCATCAACTTACTAACATATTCAACTTTATTTTTGCTTTCATTTTACTTCTAGCTTTCACCTTAATTTTTCCCATTTCATAACCTCTCATCTACCAAAAGCACCAAAGCAAAACATGAATCTATCCTCACTTCTCATTTACTACTTTAATCTTGTCTATCATTTCTAATTCAAGAATTTTCAACATTTGTTTTTTTTACTCATGACTAATTACCAAAATTTCTCATTTAATAGTTCTAGTCTTTTAACTCAGGGTCCAACAACGAGCACCTATTTAACTGTCTCATACCCATTATGGATACGAGGCTTATTAACAACCGAGCTTGTGGCTCTTAAGCATATTTCCTGAAATTTAAGCTCTTTTTCACGTGGGTCACTCCAGTCACAACACTTTTATCTAATCATGCATAACAAAGTAATGAAATACAACAAATGACATATTATGCTATTAGTACCTTTTATTCAAAGTGTATAGTCATTTATCATATTCATTAGATCTAAGTCCGTCATTCAACACTTAGTTGAGTACTCATTTCACTTTGCACATACAAATTTGAAACACTTTCAATACAGTCCCGAATACCAAACTCCTCAAACCATCAATGTCTGGAATTATCAATATCACAATCATATCCATAACAATTCAATATCTAAAAGTTAATAAAAAATTCAAACATAGTTAGAAAACATCTAGGTTAACTCATATAATTCAAATAGAAGTACATATATAATTGAGATTACATATCTAGTTCAACTCACAGTATGCTCCATAATAGCTATTACCTTGATGACGACCCAGTAATGTCTGGATGCTAATGATCAATTTGTGTGTCTCTATCATGTAAAACACACATATTTAAACATTACTAGTTTGTTTAATTGAATTTGTACTCAATTATACACATGCATATATGATATGTCCAATGCATGCTCAATTGACTTTCTCGGGTATGTATCCTTAATCACAAGTCATGATCGTACATTCATTATAGCTTATATACATCTAGTTTGAAATTAGGTTTATGCTTTAAGTAAGTTTGATTATTCTCAATTCATGAATCATGCATTCATCAATCCTTTTCTAGCACTATATATTTACATAATTTTCCCAATTCTCATTCAACCATACCTAATCCATTGCTTATATCATTTGGATCACAATTGTATTCATAAGAACATCTTTAATCCATTAATAAATCATACTTCCCAAATTCATATACATTGATATCAAACAATTCATTCCTTAATTTATAACCTCAATTAATAACTTAAACTTATCAAACACTTAATCACTTAATTAAGTAACTTTCTAGGTTCATTTCAAGCCCTAATCATGTCCTAATGCACCAAAGTAAAGCAACTTACCCTTATATGGTTTAACCATCATAGAAAACACATTTTTTCAATTCAAAGCATTACCACAATCGTGGGAAGGAACTAATACAATTCCCATGATCGTGGGATAGGTGAAGCGAAAGTTCACCTTCATTTTCCTTCAAATCTTCTTCCAAATTTTAACACCTTCATGATAGTCCATCAATTATACCTCATTTATATCGTAAAGATACTTCAGTTCCTCATCAATTCATCTCTAATTCCAATTCAAAATCATTCAATTGGTACCTCATAAACAATTTATATTTTATGCATCAAAAACCAAATAGAAGCTTTCATTCACTTTTATACATGTAACCTTAACTCTTTCCCTTTTCAAGAACACTACACTAGCACCTTTCTTTAGCATCAATTCACCTTCAGTATACTTCAATTCTCAATCTAGTTCATCCTTAAAACAACCTATAACCTAGGGTTGCCATCTATCAAAAACAAAACCAATTCATCCATTAAATTCTAAGCACACTTCATAATCAACCTTATACGCAATTCATCTCAATTCATCCCTAATCAATCATCATGAATGTAATGCTCACATATGTCACAATAAGGCAATCAATCACTTACTTATTCAGCTCAAAGTCCCCTTAATTAACAAGCTAACCAAGCATTCCAAGCATTCAAGCATACACTAAGAACAAGATGGAAATAAAAGGGCTTCAATCACAGGATGAAGGCTACAAAATTTTGGCAAAATTCAAGGTTATGGAGATTGTATGGGTGTGTCGATAGTGAGGAGGAAGAAGAAAAGAGCATGTGACCAAAAATATGAAAGAAGATGGTCTTTCAAATGTGGGAATCATGGGGTACAAATGTGTGGTTAGGGGTGAGACATATGGTGTGACACTTGTCAAGTGGAGAGCTATGTCATGTGTCTTCTTCTCATGCTTCCAATTATCACCTAATGTTTGGTCTATTTGTCACATAGTTTCCTAAGCCACTTATCACTCGTGTATTTAAGCCATTTGTCATCCAATTAGCTAAGTCATTTATCATTTATTCCCAATGCCATATGTCACCATTACATAAGTCCAATAAACCTAAATTCCCATGTATCGATTTATCTTACCCTTTGACATTTTTCCTAGACTAGATGCACACATCATTCCATCAATCACTTAATTGCAACATCAAATTTCCAAATTACTAATTATAATTTGTCGAAACAAAATTCAAGACATAATCAACACATAAGTACATCATAATTAGTTAGAAACTTTCATACCCCAAAATACAACAATTGAGTGCATATACTATCTTTACAATGTCTCTAAATCATGATTCATGTGTGTATGCGAATATGATGCATGCTAATGAAATGCACTTCATGTATTCTCATATGATATGACTCAATCTAATAGTTAAATCCTTAAGTGTAGAAACAGGCTATTACAGTTACAATCTTTACGATAATCAAGCAAGTATTCCAAAATTTATTATCTAGAATAATAACATAAATCTCTTTTCCTTTCACGCCCTTTAGTAATTCATAACTTGAAAAGTGTTTACTTGTCACTAAAATTTGAAATACTTATTTATGATTATATAAATATTTTTTAAAGTTATAAATATAGTTACAAACGAAGGAGTAACATAATGGATATTCTCAGCCTAATCTTCTTGCTTTCTTAAGTAACACATAAATATAAGATGATTATATACAAAAATTACAATCTTAGATGCACATAAAGTAAAATTAGGAATATGATTTATATAACCAATAACTTTTAAGATAAGGTTTATGCAATAAACAACACATGGAGACCAATAAATATGCTTATACTTTGATTATAATGTATTCAATTGATATATAATTAGTTGTATAATATGTAATGAAGTGTATTATACATTTTAGCCCAACCCACTTGACAATTTTAAAAAATAATTCTAATAAAGTATGAGCACTTTTTATCATATCAAAAGCATCAAAATACTTGATAAAAGCTCTTCCAATATTGCAATAAATTAAGAAATTAATCAAGATTATTTATTTGTTATCAGTCCACCCATTTGTTATAATAGTGCATCCCTAATTGACTATAAGTATTCACAATTAATTAACATTCCTTTTCTAAATCTTGGAATAAATATATATAATTCTCATAATAAAAATGTGTCTTAAATCCTTGACCTTTCATTATTATAGAATATATTACTCTTAAAAATAGGGTGAATTTAAATAGTTTAAAGGAATATATGAATGATATAACTATCTATCCCAAGCTTGTTTACATCATAAAACAACATTCTTATTAATCAAAATACTTTTTAAATTAGGTTGAGAACCAGAAGTTGTTCTCGGTGGAAAATAAGTATCTATGTTAATAATAATTTTTTTTCTTTTATCTAATACTTGTTGTATTTCATCATCTTCAAAAATACATTATATGTCTCTTTATTTTCTTTTTATTTTTTAATTTTTGCTACCAATAATTTATAATCCTCTTATGTACATTAAATGTTATTATTTTTTAAAGAAGTAATATTATCCTTAACTTTAATAAAATGTTCTTTTATTATATAAAATTCTCCCTATTTAAACATTATACTACAAAACATATGGTTATATTGAACATTTCTGTAAAATAATGGAGAATAAGAAAATTAATTCTATATTGGATCAACCTTACCACATGTAGAAGATGTTAAGTTCATTGAATCATCTTTTGATGATTTCATATTCTCCACTATAATTTAAACTTAAAACATGAGACAATAGTTTACAATTTGATTATCAGAATGTTCAAAAATAGTTTACAATTAGTACAATATAAAGGGCTATTAACTTATGACCAAAAAAGGGATAAAAAGAAACTAAAAGTGTTTTACAATCACAAGTTTCCTCCAATGATGAAACTTTTCTTATGTGTTAATTTTATCTCCTTTTTTAATTAGTTAAAGCCATATGTGCGACAATGCCCTTAGAGTCAGAACTAGGGGCAGAATTAGAAAGTTAAGTTAGCAGGAACAAATTATTTTATTAATTAGATCAAGTAGTTAAAAAACTAATTTGTTTGTACTTCTCTTATTTATGAATCCTAAATTGTCTAGTAAATTAATTTCTACTGATTGTATGTATGTGGCAATAGATATAGTGAGACTTTATTTTAGACATGAAATAGATTGTTGAAGGTAAATATACATGCTCAAGGTCATGTATTAAATTATATTTTTTGGGAAAAGATAGATCATATGTAAGCAATTCCTTCTAAAAATTGTCAATCTATGTGCTTAAGGTCAAAATAATTCAATTATAAAACAATGGTCAATTTTAATTACCAACAAAAATCACCGACTAAGCACGTCAAATCATAGAAAAAGAATGTTTCTAAACTAAAATACTTAGCTTCCTACCTATCATATACCCCAAAAATCACAAATGAAAGAGGAGAGATACATGCAATTAACATGGAATGTTTTCCATTGGTTAAATCACCAAGACTTTTAGCAACGAATTCAAAACTTTTGTGGAATATGGTAAGTATTCAAGGAGATACATAATGCTTCCATAAAGTAACAATAGTCATTTTTATAGTTAAAATAAATGAATGTATAACTATTTACAATTGATTTAAAAGCATACTTGAGTCATCTTAAGCACTGGAAAAGTATTTTGTATGTATTTCTCTAGAAACCTAAGATCAAACAAAAAGAAAAAAAAAGCATGTCATAAAATGGTAAAGCAACTCGAGAAGAAAAATATTTATCAGTTGTGGTGAATATTGATTAATAAATAGCAGGCATAACTAACTTGGATCTTAGGAAGATCAATAATTGTATTGATTGAATAAGAGAACCTTTAAAGGCTAAAACTAAAAATTGTTCAAAATAAAAAACATTGATTGAAAATAGATAATGATAATATATTCTTTTAGATTTTTTAAAGAAAATTCAGTTTACAAATTTAGCTAATTTATTAGTTCACACATGAATTATTTTATAAACTGAATCAAAAAGTTGACTAATTCTTAATTATTACTGTCAAATCAGTAAATCCAATTAAGTCTTTTAAAGTTGATAACTATGAACACATTCATGTATTGAAATTTTTACAATTTTAACTAGATGTCCAAGAATGAGATATGCATTTTATTGCAAGATATGATATACATATAAAAAGTGTTACAACCATCAATAGTCCATTTATTAAATTATACACGCATTGTTAAAAAAAACTACAAACAAGGGAAATTCTTTGATCAAGTTAAATTTAACTTAATACATGTAGGTCCAATAAAATGAAGTGTTAGACAAATAAATCGTGTGTGATTATGTCTCTAATAAGGGTACGCATTAGTTCCGGTGAACAGTCAGCATAAAAGAAGTTAAAGATGATGTGTCTGGGAAGAAATCCACAACTGCAAATGGCCGCGAAAGGAACTGTTGCAATGAATTGCTCAAGAAATTGGGAGTCAACACGAACCATCAAATTGCATTTATATTAACAATATCTTTATCTCACCTATTGCTGTCCGAAAAGGTCCACTGCCCATTAAAGCAAGAGATGAGGTTATTGGTGTTTAAATACCAAAGAGTCCTTTTTCAGTGACCAATTTCACAGAAGATACCCAAACGTAAAATAGGAGGGAGCTGAGCTGGTGTTGCTGATGGAAAACATCTTCATTCATTGACTAATTTCACAGGAGCACAAAATCTTTACAAGACATGTCGTCGACAGCAGGGTTCGAACCTGCGCGGGCGAAGCCCAACAGATTTCAAGTCTATCTCCTTAACCACTCGGACATATCGACTTAACAATTACAGCAGCAAAGTAACCTATTTGATTATGCGGTTCGCAAGAAAGGCCTCGAATCTTTGGCTATAAAATGTGGACGATAAATAGTAAAAGATTTCATTTAGTTCAGTTTATGATTCCTATTTTTTTTTTGTAACTTATAAAGTCATATTTTATTTTTTTATTTTTATTTTATTTTTGACATAATATATTTTTATTATTAAAGAAAAATATTATTTAAGAATAATTAATTAGTTTATAATATATTTAAAATTTAAAATTGAAAATAAATATTATTTAAAATAAACTGTTTTAAAATTTGATAATTATTTAATTTAATAAAATACAATAAATTTATTATTCATAATGATTAATAAATACCATAAAATTGTTAAAAC
Source organism: Erythroxylum shatona (assembly GCA_027568895.1). Classification (NCBI taxonomy): domain Eukaryota; kingdom Viridiplantae; phylum Streptophyta; class Magnoliopsida; order Malpighiales; family Erythroxylaceae; genus Erythroxylum; species Erythroxylum shatona. The sequence continues at coordinate 10,371,866 of JAOSBK010000004.1, forward strand.
AAAATAAATCATTTAATTAATTTATATAATTGATAATTGATAATTTAACTACTTTAATATTAACGTTAAAATATTTTTAAAGAAGTAAAAAAATAGGAAAAGGTATATTTATAACATTTACTCCTTAAATGCTATTCCACTAGCTAACATGCTTCAACATTTACAGACTCGAAGGTGATACCTTGAGTTGTTGTCATGGTTTTGAAATTCGGACCAATCAGTTCGTCTGGTGACCGGTAGACTATCCAGTTCGGGTGACCTCTAAAAATCAGTCCCAATTGAATCAATACGAACCGGTGGGAACCAGTCAATTGACCGATTAAACTGAGACTGGTCAAATCGGTTGGCCACTGATTCAATGATTTTTTTTTTACTTTTTTTCTTTCTAAAACGCTGATGTGTTTTTTATTTTTTTCAAAAGTAAAACTCATGTTTTCTCCAAAAATCTAACAGAAGTATAGAACGCAAAGGACCCAACCGGTTATTTATATTTATTTATATTATTTGGTATATTTTTCTATTGTTTTTAATATTACTAATATTTTAT